>ML776560.1:1827371-1850387 GCA_009831015.1 Picea engelmannii | reverse complement strand
AGGACGGGTGGGAGGTCAGTCGTAATCGGCAGTCAGTGTTACCTTTGTCGTGGTTGCGTCTTGTTGGTCGTCGAGTGGCGACGCAAGTCAAGTAGGTTGTTACTTCTACACGCGCGCACACACCTTAAACACCAAAAAAAATAAATATATATATATTTTGCACCTTTTACTAGAATGGTTGTCGTAACGACGCAGTTCTTTACAGTTCTGATCAACTAGGTGAAGATGCCATTGCTGATGTGGAGGTTGTTCTAAACCTAGAATTGCATCCCTTTACCTACTCTGATTTTCAAATTCCAGATGAAAACTTAAAGCCTAAGACAAATTATGAGTTAATCTAAAATAAATCTGTACCATTATGCTTTAATTCATTTCACTTTTTGAAATAGAATCTTGACTATATGCTAAAGGATAAACACACAGAAAATCAAGAAGTTTTAGTGGAACCAATGTAGCAATCACTTCAATTTCTACAGGATCCAATATCTGATGTGGTGGATGACTGGTGTTTTCAAAGTCATTTTCCATCATCCATCCATGGGATAAAAAGTTGTTATGATATTGACATGATCAAGCAGGTAGTTTCATTTTTTTTTTCAATAGAAGTCACATTACAAATCCCATCAGAATAGTTGCAACCATGTCAGGGAGTACATGAGGATGCAAATAGCACAACTACAACATCAAATCATGAAGTTGAGTTGGTTAAATTTGAATATCCAATAATAGGTCAAGTATATCTTGATCTAGTGGCTATTTATATGGATAAATTGTTCATTACAGAGCCACAATGCATTCCCAACATTTATGTTATCTATCATGTTTATCAAGCTCCTTGTAATGAAGTTGAGGATGGAAAGCATTTCATGATGCCTATGCAAGTTCTATTTCTGATATTGTTTGAAAACATTGAAAGAGAAGAGTTGTTAGAGAACTTGCTTGACTGGTTGCATTGGCATTATTGTATCATTTAGAATGACAAAATTATCAGTAGCATAGGGTAGGTAGGAGAATGTGAATAAGATCAACATTCTGAGCATCTCTTTTTCAACAGTGTTCATTTTGATTTGGTTTCAATTGCAAGATCAAAACAGGTACAGATTGTAGAATAAGATTTTGGGATCAGCCCAATGGATAAAGCACCGGTCTGCATGTTCAAAGTTCAGTGGTTCTTGACACCTCCTGAAAGAGATGCCATCCCTAGGTGGAGCCTATGTTAGAGTCATATAATCATAGGTAACTCGATTCTTCGACTGCTGATTTGGCGTTGCCCCCATGATGAAGACTTCTGGCTTGGTTGACCCCTTTATCCACTCCATCCATTTCGTCTAATCCTCCATCACTCGAATGTATCCCTCATCCACCGTTGCGCCCTCACTCCCTCGCCCCTTTATCCCATTGACTACGTCTCACTTGCCACTCATCCCTGCATGAATAAACAAACTTAGGATAATAAAATTATTGGTTAGTTTAATAAGGTAATTGACCATAAATAAAAGATTAGATTAATTAATAAAGTTAGGGTAATTAGACAAATAAGCTAGGTTAAGTCTTGTTAGAAATTAATTAATTAACTAGTTTAGTTAATTAGTAATAAGGATAGTGTTTATTAATTTAACTTTAATTAAAACAAATACAAATCAAAAAACATAAAAAAACAACACATAAATAAATAAAATCAAACATGTATTAAAAAGAAACGTAATACAAAACAAAACAAATATTAGAACAAATTAAATAAATTAAAACATAAAAACAAAATACAATATTAAAATAAACAATATATGTATATATATATTAAAAAACAAAAAGTAATAAAACAAAAAGACAAAACGTAATAAATAAAACAACAAGTCGAAAACAAATAAAATAAAAACATAGTGCGCACCTTTTACACATATCCCAAAATAAATAAATCTATGGACATAAAAAATTTCGGACCGCCACCCACCCTCCCCCTCGGTGCTTTTCGAACTTTAACGAAAGCGGGCATCCGGAATAGTGGTATTGGGAGGGACACTTGTCACCTCCAGGTAATTTTGGACCCCCCCTTCCCAATACCACTTACCACCTCAGGGGGGGTCCATAATACCACTTACCTCTCCAAAACCGCCCTCCCCCATTTTCACAAAACCATTGTTTTTCCAGTTTTGACCAGTCTTCTTCTGAAGAGGATTCTGGGAAAACGAAAATGAATTTTGAAAAACCTAGAGTTTTTTTTCTCCATAACAATATGAAGAACTAAAACCTCTCTCAGTTTTTGCACAGGGGCCACAAGATGGGAGAATCAAAGCCGTCTTTCAGCCTCATTTCTTGGATTTTTGGTTTTCCTGTTACAGTCCCGATTTTGCGGGAGCTATTACGGAGAGATGGAGGCGAATTGGGAAAAACCAAAGGAGGTTTTTGTCCAAAACATGCCCATCTAAAATAACCTCCTTCATTTTTTTCCCAGGTGTCAGCATTGATGAGAAACAAATGTTTGTGTGGACCTGACGCAGACCCCTCCTAACCCTCGAGCCGAAGTCCGCTCACAGGATCGTTCAATCACTTCCCTGAGCCGAATTGGCTCCTTTGATTCCTCACTGGAATATCAAAAAAAATTTCCACAGGACCTTCTTCTTCCCTCATGGTCTTCTACACACAACCATGAATTTTGGGTTTCGGTACTTTCTGTTTCCCGATGTCAAGAGTTCTCTGTCCCCTTGATCTCCCGATCATCAAAATGTCGAAACATATTTAATCAGCAATTAGCCCCCTGGGATATGCCTTGGTCCATGTGACCAATATCCCTGTGACCGCAGTCCTATTTCGGGGTTTACCAATACAAGAGCCCGACCTCCTATCCTCTGAACTCCTGAAATGCCGACTCCCGAAAAGCCGATACCCGGAATGCCAAAATTCTATTCTCCCTGGGTCTTCTCCTTTCGCGATTTCGGAGTTTCAATCCCCAAAATGCACTATCCTCTTGTCCTTAGAACTCCCAAAGTTCTGAATTCTGAAATGTCGAAATCCTGAATCCTGGGTTCCCCTCTTCTGAGAAGATCAACGGATCTAAGCCCCTCTTGATCCAATGGCTTAGATCCTTTCGAGATCTATCAATACGAGAGTCGGACCTCTTGTCAATGGGACTCCCAAATTCCCGATTTCCAAAATCCCAATGGACTCTTCCTTTTTGGATTTTCCCCGAAATCCTAGATTGCTGCCACGTGTCCTCCCTTAGATGGATGGTCCTCGTCGTTTTGCGATTTCGTGACTTGCGACCTCCAATGACACAATCTCCTCTGTCAACTCGAATTCCCAATATCCGAAATACCAATGGACTCTCGATCTCCGCCACGTGTCCTCCATGGATGGACGGTCCATATCATTTCGGGACTTCGCCACGTGCGAAGTCGAAATGCTCACCTCTATGAGTCCCGATGTGGTTGATCTCGCAACGCGTGTCTTCCTTCCAACGGATGGCTCAGATCTATTTCAGGACTTTCACCATGGAGATTCCCGATCTCTCATCATTAGGACTTTCGAAATCCTGAAGTCCGAAATCCCGATAACCATGCCTGTTTCGGGACTTCTCTCCTCTTCTGTTGTTCACGAAGGCTTAACCCTCGTTAAAATCCTAATATATCCAATGACTGTCAGGTTTTTTGACTAATATCTGATGGTTCAGATTTGTCCTTCCTTTGTGCTCCTCCTACGCTACTTCCTGGACGTGGGAAACCAACGGTCCAGATCTCCTCGGCTGATCCGACGGTAGTTATGCTTCCTCCTGAGCTTCTGCGCTTCTTCCTGAACTTGGAATAATTCTCTAAGGGTCATAAGGCCTTGACCTTTTCTCTTTCCTGCGAGCTCCACAACTTTGAGTTCTCGCCTACGCATATAAAAACACTGTCCCTCCTGAGATTTATCCCTTCGAATCCTCAAAGGATTCTTTGATTTCTATGCCCCTACAGAGTTTCTGCGCACATGAAGGTGCTATCCGTCCTGAGCTTTCCTATAGCTTCGAATTCTAAGGAACTCAGACTTTTTTATTTCTCCTTTAGATGGAGAATCTTATGCCCTCCTGGCTATCCTTAGCTCGAGCAACTTCTAGCTGAGTATTCAGGGTGTTCAGCAACCTTGCAAAGATCCCTCTATGGACTCTTCTTCAATTTAAGAACTCAAAGAGTTCTCTCTGTGCTCTCTGGCACCTAATCAATGCCCACCTGGCAGAGTGTCTCCTCACAGAACATCCAACAGTTTTGTCCTCTCCTATGTACCCTATGCACCTGCTCAATGCCCTCTTGGCAGAGCTTTATAGAACTCCTCAGAGATTTTGTCTGCAACTGTGTCTTCCCTACACAACCCTGCCTCCAAGGTGTTTAGTAACCTTGAGGTCTTCCTCTGAGCCAATGATTTCAGCTACTATGCTCTCCTGGCACACCTTTGTCTGAACCCGCAGAATTCAGAAATGCACTCTCTGTGCATGACTATCAGAACCTGCAGTGTTTTGTCACACCTTCCTAGTGTGAAGCCTCAAAGACCTCTAGCCCTAAAATCAAACAACTCCTGCAAATGCATACCTAACATACATCTAAAACATACATTGAACACACATAGACATTCATTCAACACAAAATTACTTGCAGGAAAAACTGCTTCTGTTTGTATTAATAAAAATTCCCCTTTACAAAGGTGTTCTTGAGCACGAACTTCAACAAAATCTTGGCTCCTTCTCAAATCTCTCTTTTTCTCTCTACTTATATGATAATACAAAGAATATCTCTCTATCTTTTACATGAGGGGGCTCTTTGAGCTCTTCCCTCCAATCTACCTACCCTATTCAATTACATTGAATGGGTTGTCTAATCCACAATCAGATCTAGATCTCATCCTTACAAAACATTCAAGGCTATCTACTCTAATGCCTATGCAAAGGCATGGTTCCATGGCTCAATAGCCTACAACATTAATTACATTCAAATTTCAAATTTTGAAATGAGGTTGCACCTCTCCCCATTGAATGCGTGCGCTAACGTGGGTTGGCTGGCTGGCTGGATGACGTGGAGAGATGCTCCTGCATCATACTCCTCAGCTACAAAATTCATGAGATCCTACTCATGAGCTTCCCATCTCAGCTGTTGAAATCCTCCTGGATCCCAAACAAATTTCTGGAGTTGTTCTTCTGCATCTCTTCTTTGTCGTTGTTGTTGCTTCTGCTGCTACCTTTCTTCCCAGCTTCTCCTTTCTGGCAGTCTCTGTTGACCCTAAAATTAGCTCCCTGATCTCCTTGATCACTTCATCCAGCTACTCTAGTGGCTAGCCCTGTTCATGCCGTCTCCTCAGTTGCATTTTCTTTCTGCAGATGGGCAGATCAAAATGATCTCCCATGCCATCTTCTTCATATGATTCTAACCTCACTTGTTGGATGTGCATGCCCTGCACTATCACCCTTCTCTCTAGGGCTTCAATCTATTCACATATATCAACAAGGCTCATGTTGTCTGCCTCTTCTTCTTCAGCTTCTGCAAGCTCCAATGCTATAGTATTTTCAGCTTCCTGGCTGAAAATATTGAGCCACTCCTCAGAATGTTCATCTTCTTCCCCTACTTGGGAAGCTTCTAATGTATTCTCCAATTCTTCTTCCCTGACAATCACAACTGGTTGTCTTTCTCTTATTGTTTTTGCTTCATCTGCAACACAGACCTCTGCCTCCTCTGGGCTCAGTGATAGGAATATCTCAATTCCCCCAATCATTAAAAGATTTCTTCGATCTTCCTCCTCTGTCAATTACTCTGGCTGATCCAAATCCACCTCTGAGCTCAGCTACTCTATCAACTCCTTGGGCTGATCTAAACTCACCTATGAGTTCATGAGACCTTCAAATAGTCCCATTTCTTCTCCCATGCCCACCTGGCAAATTGGGATTTTCCTGCTGCCCTCCTGGTAGTCCATGAGATCCCGCAGTGACCTCATATCATTTCCCTCCTCGCAATGTGAAATTCCATGGTTGTCCTCATGACAGTCTGTGAGATCCCGTATTGACCTCAACTCCTTGACCTCCTGGCAATTGGGAATTTCTGGGCTGCCCTCCTGGCAGTCCTTGAGATCTTCAGCTGATCCCAATTCATCTTCAGCATCACTGAGATTTCTCCCAGTCTCTGGTTCACATACCTGAACCACTTCCTCAGGTCCGTCGAGGTTTTCATCATGCCTCAACCATCCCCTTAACAACCTACGATGTCTTCTAGACATCAACTCCTTGAATATCCATTTTGCTTTCGGCTTCTTCATGGGCCATTCATATACCCATCTCGACTTGGCATTCTGCTGCATCCGCAATGCAAGATTTTCTATCTCCGCCCTTATATCAGTGACCTCTTCATCTATTTTTTCTTTGCTCATCATCTTTGGGTCTTTCCTTCCATCATATCTACGGCCTTCAATAGCCATCTTGTTGTATCTATCTGCCCTACTGGCAAACCCTATTGTTGTTACTCTGTAACCCTGAGTGTCTCCATCCTCTTACTACAGTCCCTCTGACTATCTGCTTGATTGTTCCCTACCTACAAACAATCATCACGAAGTCTCCAACACTTTGTCTTCCTTTGCCTCACTTCACCTGAAATATACAAATGAAATCCCACTTTGATACCAAAACTGACGCAAACCCCTCCTGACCCTCGAAACAAAGTCTGCTCACAGGATCATTCAATCACTTCCCTGAGCTGAATTGGATCCTTTGATTCCTCACTGGAATATCAGAATTTCGATCCACAGGTCCTTCTTTTTCCCTCACGGTCTTCTGCACATGACCATGAATTTCGGGTTTCAGGACTTTCTGTTTCCCGATGTCAAGATTTCTTTGTCCCCTTGATCTCCTAATCATCGAAATGTCAAAATGACGAAATGACTTTAATTAGCCCCCCAGGCTATGCCTTGGTCCATCTGACCACTATCCCCATGACCGTAGTCCTATTTCGGGGTTTACCAATACGAGAGCCCGACCTCATGTCCTCTGAACTCCCAAAATGCTGACTCCTGAAAAGACAATACCCAGAATGCCAAAATGCTATTCTCCCTGAGTCTTCTCCTTTTGTGATTTCAGAGTTTCAATCCCCGAAATGTGTTGTCCTCTTATCCTTGGAACTCCCAAAGTTCCAAATTCTGAAATGCTAAAATCCTGAATCCTGGGTTCCCCTCTTCTGAGAAGATCAATGGCTCTAAGCCCCTCTTGATCCAACGGCTCAAATCATTTTGGGATCTGTCAATACGAGAGCCCAACCTCTTGTCAACGAGACTCCTGAATTCCCGATTTCCAAAATCCTAATGGACTCTTCCTTTCAGGATTTTCCCCAAAATCCTAGATTGCTGCCACGTTCCCTCCCTCAGATGGACAGTCCTCATCATTTCATGATTTCACGACTTGTGACCTCCAGTGACACAATCTCCTCTGTCAACTCGAATCCCTAATATCTGAAATACCGATGGACTCTCGATCTCCTCCACGTGTCCTCCACGGATGGACAATCCAGATCGTTTTGGGACTTCGCCATGTGCGAAGTTGAAATGCTCACCTCTGTGAGTCCCAGTGTCTGAATCCCTGATGTGGTTGATCTCGCAACACATGTCTTCCTTCTAATGGATGGCTCAGATCTATTTCAGGAATTTCACCATGGATATTCTCTATCTATCATCATCAGGACTTCGGAAATCCTGAAGTCCGAAATCTTGATAACCACGCCGGTTTCGAGACTTCTCTCCTCTTCTGCTATTCATGAAGGCTTAACCCTCGTGCAACTCCTGACAGATCCAATAGTTGTTGTATTTTTTGACTAAGATCTGATGGTTCAGATATTTCCTTCCTGTGCGCTCCTCCTACACTTCTTCCTGGATGTGGGAAACCAATGGTCCAGATCTCCTCGACTGATCCGATGGTAGCTATGGTTCCTCCTGAGCTTCTATGCTTCTTCGTGAACTTGGAAGAATTCTCCAAGGGTCCAAAGGCCTCGACCTTTTCTCTTTCCCGTGAGCTCCACAACTTTGAGTTCTCACCTATGCGTATAAAAACACTGTCCCTCCTGAGCTTTATCCCTTCGAATCCTCAAAGGATTCTTTGACTTCTGCGCCCCTGTAAAGTTTCTGCGCACACGAAGGTGCTATCCATCCTGAGATTTCCTATAGCTTCGACTTCTAAGGAACTCAATATTTTTTCTTTCTCCTTCAGATGGAGAATTGGATGCCCTCCTGGCTATCCTTAGCTCGAGCAACTTCTCGCTGAGTATTCAAGGTGTTCATCAACCCTGCGAAGATCCCTCTATGGACTCTTCTTCAATTTCAAAACTCAAAGAGTTCTCTCCGTGCTCTCTGGCACCTACTCAATGCCCACCTGGCAGAGTGTCTCCTCACAGAACATCCAACAGTTATGTCCTCTCCTGTGTACCCTATGCACCTGCTCAATGCCCTCTTGGTAGAGCTTTACAAAACTCCTTAGAGATTTTTTCTGCAACTGTGTCTTCCCTACACAACCTTGCCTCCAAGGTGTTCAGTAACCTTGAGGTCTTCCTCTAAGCCAATGATTTCAGCTACTGTGCCCTCCTGGCACACCTTTGTCTGAACCTGCAGAATTCAAAAATGCACTCTCTGTGCACGGCTATCAAAACCCGTAGTTTTCTGTCACACCCTCCTGGTGTGAAGCCTCAAAGACCTCTAACCCTGAAATAAAACAACTCCTGCAAATGCATACCTAACATACATCTACAACATACATTGAACACACATAGACATTCATTCAACACATAAATACTTGCAGGAAAAACTGCTTCTGTTTGTATTAATAAAAATGTCCCTTTACAAAGGTGTTCTTGAGCACGAACTTCAACAGAGTCTCGGCTCCTTCTCAAATCTCTCTTTTTCTCTCTACTTCTATGATAATACAAAGAAGATCTCTCTATATTTTATATGAGGGGGCTCTTTGAGCTCTTCCCTCCAATCTACCTACCCTATTCAATTACATTGAATCAACTGTCTAGTCCACAATCGGATCTAGATCTCAGCCTTACAAAACATTCAAGGCCAACTACTCTATTGCCTTCGCAAAGGCATGGTTCCATGGCTCAACAACCTACAACATTAATTACATTCAAATTTCAAATTTTTAAGTGAGGTTGCGCCTCTCCCCATTAAATGTGTGCACTGACATGGGCTGACTGGCTGGCTAGTTGGCTGACATGGAGAGATGCTCCTGCATCAGGACCCATTTTTTTCATATATTCGGCCCATCTCTCATGGCAAACAATTCAAGATTTTTGGGGATTTGTTTCTATTTTTGGCTGAGGCGGTTGAATACGACTTAAAAAAATTGTTGGGGGATCTCTCTTATATATTTATGTGAGTTTAATGTAAAAGGGTTGATGATTGAGCTCGGGATTCATGCCCCACAGGGGATACATTGTAATTTTTTTGATGACTTTCCAAAAATAAAAATTATGGCTGCAGAATTCTTGTGTTAGACTCCCTGGTGATGTTTTTCTCTGAGTAACTATTTTATTTCTCTTTTAATCCATTTGATGTTTTCCCTGATCCAATCATTGAAAGAAATATTACGAACATAACTTATTTTTTGCACTCTGTTTCTGGTCTTTTAATGGTCTCCATGATTTCATCTAAAGTTGAGCATAGGAATGTTTATTTGCTCCTCTCCCTGGTGGGTTTTCCCTTCTTTTCCTCTCCTCCACTTTCATTTAATTCAATTTGATCCAACAGTCTTTATATCCTACCCTGTGGTGACAATATTTACATCTGAGATAGATCCATTTTCAGAAAGGTAGACCCCATGGCTCAATGAA
Source organism: Picea engelmannii (assembly GCA_009831015.1). Taxonomy (NCBI): domain Eukaryota; kingdom Viridiplantae; phylum Streptophyta; class Pinopsida; order Pinales; family Pinaceae; genus Picea; species Picea engelmannii. The sequence continues at coordinate 1,840,563 of ML776560.1, read as the reverse complement.
AATTTGAGTTTTTGATCTCCCAAACATACCAAATGCATAAACAAACCCATGTTCTGCATAACTAGCCTAATATCTTTTCAAACAAATCTATATAAAAAAGAGAGATCCCTCTCTGAGTCTTGAAGGGATATATCCAAGACTCGAAGCGGTTTTGATGTTGCCTCTGTGACTGCCTCCACAACCTTGGGCAAATTACAGAGTGATAACACCATGCAGATTTCATCTTGCAAATATCCGTGCAAGAAGGAAGATTTAAAATCCATCTGATGGACCTCCCATTTATGTGAGGCAGCAAGGGCAAGAACAAGGTAGATGGAATTCATTTTTTCTATAGGGGCAAAGGTTTCATTATAGTCAATTCGTTCAACTTGGGAAAATCCTTTGGCAACTAACCGAGCCTTGTGTCTTTCAAAACTTCCATCCGATGCATACTTAGTTCTGTAGACCCATTTGCATCTAACAAGTTTTCTTCCATTTGGAAGAGGTAAAAGATCCCAAGTATCGTTTTCCATTAAAGAACGATACTCTTCATTCATTGTTGTATCCCAATCTGGATGACCTGAAGCTTCTGCAAATGTCTCTGGATCATGAGTTTCTTAAACTTGTGCCAAAAGAGAAGAGGCTTGTTGGAACTGTGAACGTGTCCGACGTTGATCTGAAGGATCACCGACAAGATCACCAGCTGATTCGCATGTTGAATGGACCCATCTAGGAAGTGGTGGAGCTGGTGCTGGTTCTAGTTCAAAGGACTCATAGAGAGGAGGGTGAGCAGGCAGAGATGGATTTCCATCCTCACTGTCATCATCTGAAGAAGAAACTAGATTATAAGAAGGCACAAATGTTGAATATGGCTTGCGGGCCGAAGAAGGCACAATCGTCGAATATGGCTCGCAGGCTGAAGAAGGCACAATCCCCGAATTAGGCTCGCAGGCCAAGAGATTTTCATCAAATTTAACATCTCTTCTAATAATAATTTCATTAAAATGTAATTGAAGAAGTCTATAACCTTTGACATCTTTAGAATAACCAAGAAATATACACTTCTCACTTTTAGGCTACAATGCTTTGTTTTTCTCATCAAGAATGTGAGCCCATGCTATACTGCCAAATATACGGAAGTGACTTACATCTGGTTTAATTTTAGTCCAAGCTTCTTATGGTGTTATATTTTTAAGAGCCTTTGTGGGAATGCAATTTACTATGTAATTTGCATGGTTGATGGCTTCCGCCCAATACTTTAGACTTAATCCCTTAGATTGGATCATACAATTAGCCATTTCTTTTAATGTGTGGTTCTTTCTCTTAGAAACATCATTTTGTTGTGGTGTATATGGAACAATGTGTTGCATTTGGATTCCCTGTGTAGTGCAGTAACTTGTAAAATTATTGTTCACATATTCGCCTCCATTATCTGTTCTTAACCTTTGAATTTGATGTTCAGATTGCTTTTCTACAAGGGCCTTGTAGGCCAAAAACTTGTCAAAAACTCACTCTTGAGTTTTAAGAAGTAAACCCAAKTATGTCTGGAAAATTCATCAATGAAAGTTAATAAATACTTGCACCCAAAAAAAGAAGGAGAAGAAAGTGAACCACACAAATCACTGTGAAAAAGCTACAAAGGACCCGAGACGTGCCAAGAGTGTCAAAATTGTCCCGATGATGTTTTTCGAGAACACAACCGGCACAAGCACCATCTCTACATGAAACAAAAGGAAGACCAGTCACCATCTGTTGATTACATAGTTGTTGCAATGAGCGATAGTTTAGATGACCAAACCGCTAATGCCAAAGTTTTCTCAAGTCATCGCTATGAGCAACAAAAATTGATGAAAAAGATGATGACCCAAAGTTGTCAAACTTGTACAACCTGGTAATATCATTAGCAATTCCAGTTGCAAGAACATGCTTAGGATCTTTTAGATCCTTGATTACAACTTGGTGAGGTGAAAACTTGACGGTTTTACCTTCACCTGAATGAGTGATTTGATATACTGATAGAAGGTTGCAAGAAAGACTTGGAACACATAATACATCATTGAAATGACCATTATCTACTTGAATTGTTCCAGATCCTACAACACTAAGAGATCTATCATCACCAACAAATATTTTCTTGGTGTTACATTCATTTAGAGTAGAAAATATGGCTTTATCCTTAGCCGTATGATAAGATGCTCCTGAATCAATAAGCCACTCATCAGAAGAAGTAGTAGTAGTAGAAGTTGAATTGAAGGAGAAACTAGAAGTAGAAAGTGCATGTCTGTGAGAGGAAGAATTAGAATCAATACTGATGTTGTGCTTCTTCATCGCTGCTTCTAAAGCTGCCATCTTCTTGAAACATTTTGACTCATCATGACCATCTTTATCACAAAAGTTGCAATGTTTGTTAGTATTCTTACTTTTACATTTTTCTTCTTCCTCACCAGTAGGAGCTAAAGTTGTCTAAGCAGGATTGGGACCCTTATGTTGTTTGTTGTTGTAGCGAGGATGTTGCTTCTTGGGATACTTGGGTTTATCTTTCTATTGGGAAACTAAGGCTTTGTTGGAGGGACCTGTAGTGTTGATCACTCCAAATTGTACAAGCTTATTTTCCTCACAAATCAAAGAAGAAAAAAAGGACTCAAGACTGGGTTTTTCATAAGCTTCTTCCCTAGAACCTATCTCATGGCATAAAAGGTAGATACAAACACAGAATATGCACTACCTAGCTTAGAAAGAATAAGATATATGCAACGCTCTTCCTCCAGATTTATCTTACATTCTTCACATAAAATTCTGAGTGTTTTAAACCTAGATAGACAGTCTCCAAGGAAATAAAAATCATTTGGACTCAAGGTTAGTATTTGATTTTCTAACTGTTATGCTCAAATAATATTGATTTTATGAAACACAGATTAAATCATGTCCCAAGCTTCTTTGGGTTCATCAATATCTTGAATGTGGTACCTTAAATCAGGAGAGATGGAAATTATGATTAGTCCACGTTCTTCATCATTCCTATTATCCCACTTGGATTTCTTATCAGCATCAGTGGGTACTTTTTCCTTTCCCAAGGTAATTCGGTACAAGCCTTTACTTCTTAATAAATTTTCCATATGAGATTTCCATTGGAAGTAGTTGTTGCTGGTAAGCAAGACAATACTTGTAGAAGCCATATTAAATATGAAGATAATGTGGATTTAAAAACTGAAAATGATGATCTGGATGGAAAGAGATTGAAAAGTTATGTGATTTAAAAAAAAACGGCACTGAAAATGGACTTCTGATGTTAGAGTTATGCCCTTTTAAAAAAAGGCACAATCGGTAACCAAATGACCACGTGATTGTGTAAGTTGCTTTATGAAGTGACCCACTTTTATAAAGAGAAGTGGGGATCACTTTTACAATGAAGTTACTTTATAACAGAAAAGTTGCATGCAAAATAAATAACTCTAAAATAAAATATTAAAGCTACTTATAGTGATTCACTTTTATACTTGAAGTGAAATACACTTTACAATTTTAGCATGAACTTTTTCAAAAAAGATAACAAAAGAGAGACTTGAACTCAAGACCTCTTACTTAATAAGACAACCTTTAACCAAATGATCTAGAAAAACATATTATAATGTTCAGAAGGAGGATTGGAGTTGTTGTTGTTGTTGTTGTTGACAGCCTTGAAGAGAGTGCTCAAAAAGAACTCTTTTCACACAAGAAAAAAATTTTGTTTCTCGATGACAACAAGGGTTAGATCTCGGTTAGCTTACCCGGAAGATGCACCTTTTCCTATCTGTTTTTTATTTTCCGAGATCGCATAGGGCACGGAGCAAATATCATATGCATATCTAAAAGAGTAGCAACCCGGAAATAAATAAAATAAAACCAAAATACTACTCTGCAAAAAATTTAAAAAAATGTGTATTCAAGCTTTACGCCTCCGGATCTGACTGTAATGGTCGTATCTTGGGAAAATAGAAACCTTTTCGAGTTAAAAGAAAAGTGTTCCTGACTTAAATGAGTGTTCCAGACACAATGGAATAGCCCTCTCAGCCCATAAATGTACGAAAATAATAGAAATTGGATATGAGGCAACTTGGCTTCACGATCTCGATCTTCAACAGGAGCGGGTCTTCAAATAGGATTTGATACCATGTTCGACAACACAGGTATTCCAACAAAGGACGAACACCTTCAGTAACCACTCACATAACCATATCAAATATCAACACACTGATGTTTTCACGTGGTAAAACCCCTACGGGGAAACATCCACGGCCCCAGCCAACGCGGACACTTGGAGTAGTTTATTAATGCAAAGAAAAAGATTAAAGAGAGATTTTACAAGAGAGTTTCTCACAATCGATCATCGGAAAATGACCTTCAATGCTCTTTAAATAGAGATCATGGACCAATCGGGTGTCAAGCCACAGATCAATGGTCGTTAAGATCGAGGAGAGTATGAATCATCGGATCACTCTATGTCGGGAACATATCGTGACCATTGGATTTTCTAACTACAAATGCATACTAATGCATACTAAATAAACACACTAAGAAACACACTTTTACTTAACGACATATTAGACCAAGTAGATCTTAACTAACTCCTAAGTGTCTAAATATCCTAACATAAATGTATAGAGCTTGCTAAGGTGGATCCTTCTCTTTCCCCTATGATCAGGCATCTTGTCTGAACTCCTTTACAAATGGACAATGGCCATTTTCCCATACGCGGCTGCCATCGGGATGGTGTTGATTATGCCCCCCCCCGTAAATCTGAAATCTCACCACCTGAAACAATAAATCTCATCTACATATATTTAATGTTCATTTAATTACACACCAATATGTCCATTTCCATCAAACCACACCTCAACACGCCTCTCTATGAAAATCTTTAATTTCTATTAATGTTAATGTTGTTTTCCTCCTTGAGTCAGAGAGTGTTCTTCCCAATGCTACATTAAGACTGATTTACTTACTATCATGGCTATATATATATATATATATATATATATATATATATATATATATAGTAGTTGCTTGTTTGTGGAAAATCTTTGTAGAAGATCTTTTAGGATTCCCTCAATAAATTTCAATGAATGGTGAAATTTATGATATATAATGTAGCTCCTATTGAATTCATCCATAAATGATCTGATTTGTGAAGATGTATGTCTTGAATTTGTAAATAAATAAATAAATATTAGTAAGGGCATGTTTGTTTCTGGATGAGTGCATGGGTCTAGTGGGAAATGTCAAATGTGTGACTAAGGGCGGGAAGTTTGATCCATCAATCACCTATCACCCTTGCTTACCAGTTGCACTCATTAAGAGGAACACATCCCATGATATCATTGCCAGGAAGCTTGTCCAGAGCGTAATAACTTTGTTCTCATCCGCCCGCCAATTCAATTATCTACCGTCCTCTATATTCCTCCACCCAATATGTCTGTCTTGTTAATAAAGATGCGGGTTGATGATCAATGAAGCCCCATTATCAGTCCAACGCCTGTCCACACTTCCCCACTATTGTTGGTGATTTGACCATTATAAGCCCCGATTACCATTGTCAACATGGCAAAGACAAGAGAGAGGGGCACGCGGGTTGAATGTAAAGGTTTATTGGTATTGAATGATTTGTTATTTTTTGGGGTTACCATTAAGATTGTACCAATAAGGTTCCATATCACTTTGTTGAACCTAATAGTCAAATTTCTAGTAGAACATCCTATGTATGTTTGCAACTAACTATATTATTTTAAATGCATATATGTATGTATATATGTATATATATATATATATATATATAACAAAAAAAAAATCACATTTTTTTTTTAATTTATTGAATATAATGTAAATTGTAAAAATAAGGAACTTGAATTTAGGATAGTGTGAAGATAGTGAATTGTCATTTGATTTACTCAATAGTGTTATTTTATTAAAAAAAAAAAAAAATCCCTTCACTGGATAACCATGTGATATGTTGAATATTTACATTTTTTTATTGTGTTGTTATGATATGGAGTAGTGGAGTTTATGTGTATCACGTGAAGGATGTGTAGCATTATTAAGATAAGTGATAAGTACATTAACTTATGCTAGTTGACTAAGAATGAGGAATGAAGAGAGAACATATAAAAGGGGCTGATGTGTTTCAACAATAATGCCTGGGAAAAGGGGTATCCCTTGGGGAAAAGACAACACTTTCACCCATACAATTATTTGGTAATAGAAATTCCAATGGAGTTTTGTAGATCATTATGCATGAGTCCCTCTTAAGAGGGGTGAGTTGTATTAATGGGAGCATACATATGGAAATCCATTAATTGGTTTAGCAACTACTTGTTCATTAATAAAGATGTTTTCCCTATGAATAAAACTCTATTTGAAAATAATTAAGTAAATAAATAAATCTATATGAGAAATGATGAACACCTGTTTCCCATTGTTAAAAATGTCTTTCATGGTAAGGGAAAGAACTTGAAAGTTCTAGAAATGGAAAAGAAAAGAGATAGATACCAAAGTTGGTAAGTATTATTTAGGTTTAGAGGATATAATTTTGAGACATAAGAACTACAATGGTAAGAAGAGAAGACCTCTAGGACAAATGACTAAATATTTGGAAAGAACTCTTGTAGTAAATTTATATTGATATAAAATGTTCACTAACCCACATGTCGACACGGTGTTCTTTATGTATAGGTATGTTTGTAATAGTGAATTGATGATAGAAAGTAGGATTTTCCTTGACCATGATGAAGAGAATCCTATACTAGACAATTAGCTTGTTTGAGATATAATTTATATAACTTAAAGAAAAGATAGATATTGAGGACAATGAAAAAACGAATCGTGAAGTAAAATCATCATGTGACAATGAATTAGCAGTATCTTAGTCTATGCTTGTAAGCATGGAAAATTTTGGTGTGTCAATCTCATGAGTGATGGAATATGTATTGTCAAGCTAGAGTGATGATCAAAGTCGACAAATGTTTGTGTATAATTATCAATATATCTCAAGCGGAATTGTATGTATGACTTAATGCAAATTATGCCGAACTCAATATATTATCCACTTAACTAGAGAACCAATGATGAGATAAGGTTTAATTGGTGGTCAAACTAGTAGACTATAATTTAAATATGGAACTAAGGAAAAATAAATCTATAAGAGACGAGTTTATTTTCATTAATTAAATTACAAGTGGTAATAAAATAGAGTTGGGACATAGTAAGGTGCCTACCAAATAGGGGTAGTGCAATCAATATATTAATATATTCAAAACATTTTAATCAAGTGAACGTCCAATGGGACCAATATAGTATACGGTTTTCTATCATGGAAGACATATATAAGTTGTGTCAATAATTTTTCCCTCATATTGAGATTGACCATAACTTCAGGATGAATTTTCTTGAAGGGTGGGTGTATGTAACGCCCCATATTTTGGCCTTAGGAAATTATAACTTCAACTTTTCTCATTATAGTAATTCATTTATTAGTAACTATTTGGACTCAGTGAAACTGATATAGACATGTGAGAGGTGTACGTCTAGACTTACTTGTGAGTTGCACAATATTATATTTTGTTGTTATATGTTTGTGATGATGATGATTATGTAATTTGGTTAAACATGTAAATTTAAATGTGGAATTTTGGTACATGGATACCAGTTTAAGTTATGTTGTGAATGCATAAGATATGATAGGCATGATAAAAATAAACATACATTTCTTAATTGAAAGTCAATACAAATATGGATTCTTATATGAAATTATGACGTATATACATGGATATGAGTATTGGTGAACTAAGCTCCAGATTGACAAATTATGTAATGACAAATGACTGTAGTGTTGACGTAATTTGGATGTCATAGACTTCCAAAAGATAGTGTATGCTATAAGTTGTACTTATGATTTAATTTATGGTTTCAAATATTGCTATGATGTGTGGTAAGTGTGGTTTTGACAGGACAGATGACTTTCCCAGAGTGGTTGTTTGATGACATGACTCTAAGAACAATAGTTGCACAATAGGACTTGATGTAGGGTGTTGACCCTAGTTCTATAAAGAGGGGTGGAGGTATTTCCCACTGTTTATCCTCCGAAACCTAGAGTCATGGGAGGGCTTTGTGAAGTCACGCTCCCCTAGATGTGTGATGGCGACTGCTAGTTGCCTATTGGGGAAGCTTGGTCGAGATGTATGACACTTCCACTTATGGGTTCTATCTGGAGTTAGGTCAATATAGTTGACGCTCCAGCTTAGTCCAACAAAGGAAATGATAGGATGGAAGATGGAAGTAGTTTAGGAAGGAAGGATGCTTCGATGTTAGTTGGGAATACTGATTGGGGATTAGAGATGTCACTATTGTTTAATCACTTGGTTCCTACCATGTTTAAAACCCTCTTTGATTTCCTATTGATATTTTAAGTGTGATAATGACTTATTGATGTATTGGTGTAATTTTGATCGTTAAGATTATTAAAAGATGCATTACTTGATTTGTTGTCCTACATGTCTTGGTGATCATATAGGAAATATGCACTAGAGGCAATGGTTTTTTATCGTTAGTACATACATGAGATATGTGTCCACTAGCTATGCACACATACCCTACCTATGTACACTAGTACAATTAGTTAATGTATTAATTATTAAAGTAAATTATTAACTATTTAATTGAATGTTTATTGAATATGTAAATAATATTGCATACAAAATATCTAGAAGCATTAAATACCTTATTGACTTTGATAGATGGTGGGTATGATGAATTAAATGAGAATGGTGGGGTATTATGTGCATTTTGGGGAAAATTGTCAAATTACATTTATTAGCTAGAAAGACTTTTCATTTTATTTATTGTTGTTTAATGCAAGTCATTTATATTTTAGTTTTATTTTAATCTTTTCCCAAAAATCTAGATAAGGGAGGTTGATGGATAATAATAAGGGTGGTTGAGGAGACTTGGGGAAGGGTGTATGGAAACTTGATAAATAGGGAGGAGAAGTGGTGAGGAGGGGAGGATTGGGAGGTTTGAGCATGATGATAGGTTGTGAAATATTTGGAAGATATATTTCTTATGATGGTTTTCTTTGAGCATTTGTGCTTTGTTGTTCTTGGAGTCATGGGCATGGAGGACTAAGAAGCCAAAAGGTTTCTTGGAGCTAGGAAGCCGGCTAGGCTCCTAGTTGGCTAAGAGGATTCTGTTGTTTCACTCTAGGTAAGCAGGAAAAGAATGCTTGGAAGCGCCCAGGACTACATTACAACCGATGAGCTTCGACAAGCTAAGGAGGAGGTATTTTTCGGTGGTATTTGGTTATTGATATTTTGTATATACTTTTGTTTTAAGTTCTAAATCATAGAGTTAACATATTACTCATTTCATCATGTTATCTAGATTTATCATTGAGAAAATGTAGAAGAATTGTGTAAATTAAAATCAATGAAATTATGTTAAAACAAAGTTTTTATTGTGTATGTATTTAATGAAAGATTAATTGTTTAATATCCTATATGGGTGTTACATCTACACAATTTTATTTTGACTTTTTCACCTCTGGTCCTTGTTTGCTTATCATATCTACTAGATGTAGTCGCATTTTTGACCTCTATTTGTCCTAAGATTTCCTCACTCGATGAAGAAATATCTGACAGGTACATGTTTGGTTGTACCTTCAGTTGCATGTGCACATGTTGTTAATTAGTAGTCCATCAACATATTCAAAGTTCTAAATAAAAAATTTATATCTTTAGTTTTGGATGCACAATTAGACTAGGGTGCAATTACCATTATTAATGGTCAAACACCTAATTTAATCTGATATCCCTCTTGAATTTGGACATATTAAGGACATATTAATGTGATAACACTAAGGACATGATAAATTTATCATATGGATCTAAGAAAAAAATAGTAGTAAGGTTGTTGTTTGTTGGATTTGTGCAAATTAGAATTATTATAAGAAATGTCTATTGAAGATGAGGGTCAATGCTATGTATTAAGAAATCCAACCATCAATTGGTGTGTTGCAAATCTTGGGTGCTTTAGTTGGAAATATGTCTAAGGCAATCGAAGAGTAGAACTATACAAATATTACTTTTGTTCGATACAAGAGTAGAACTATACAAATATTAGTTTTGTTCAAGCCAAGATTAAAACTATACAAATATTAGTTTTGTTCAATCCAAGTTGAATAATAAGTTAGTTATGGTGATAAGAATAAGATAAGAATAAAATTCTCCATTGACCTTGTGTAAACCATTCCTTTTGGTGTTTATTGCACTAAGTGTAAAGAACAATGTTAGAGAATTATAAGACGTAAGTTAGGTATGAGCTATTTGTTACCTCTTTATTACCTTTTATTTTAATTGTATCCATATTTTGTATTGATCAAATGAACAATTAACCCGAAACCGATACCATTAAACACAAACTCAATCCTAAGGCCAACTAAGGAGAAAAAACAACACACACTAATTAATCTAGGAGTCAAGAATGCAAACAAACCTTCTCACAAAGAAGCACTAGTTGGTGATGGAATCCAACATCGTAGAATAGATACGCGAAGGGGATGAGTTTCGGCGGGTGGGAAAGTTACATTGACAACCTTCTTAACGAACTAACACCCTGGTGAAAGTTACCTCACCGAGTAGTGGGAAACCCTCCAAGGAGTTCGAGTGAGTCTAGCCAATGTCGATCCCAGGTACAACACCACCTTCCCTGTGATGTCACCTTATGTAGGAAGTCTAAAATATTATGGCCTCTATGGTACCACCTACTATACCAAAGAAGAAGGGGGATAGTCAATAGTCAACAGCAAGACCAACAAAGAAAGGTTGATTACTCTAAGGGCCCTAATGCGACCTCGTGATTGACCCTTCTGTTAGAAGGGCTTCCCAAACATAGTGATATATCAATTGGATTTCACTCCCTAACTCAAGGCTTTATGTTTGTTTAGAAACTTTGAAAAGTTATTCTCACAATACTATTCCAAAGATCTACATCTAAGCTAAGATGGGTTTGAAGAGCCCTAGAAAAGTTGCTAGATAAATTTTAATTAGCGCTTGATTTTAGGTTGTTGTTACTCAAAGGAGTGGTCATGAAACTGATGGTGTTCTGAATCGACTCTTTGAACCATGCAAGAGGAAAATGAAATGCAATAAATTCAACTTCAATGAAAACTAGCTATGGGAAGGAGCAAGAGTTTTTAAGAAAACAAATAATTTCTTGATAGGTTACTATGTGTGCAGTACTGCAAAATGACCCAAATTTTAAAAATACCATGCAAATGTCATAGTTCACTTAGTACACCTATACAACATTGAATCAAATGTCATCATTTCTAACATACTAATCTTTTATGATTATAGAGACCACCATACACATCTTGAATACTCATAAGGATCATGACGACTTCACCTTGTTGATACAACATCCATGCAACATACATCCCACATTTTCATGCAACTCCATCCATTCCTACATTATGCATCATCCAACTTCCATTGCTTGAAGAGGTGGAAGAACTAGAAGTGGATGAATCTTATAGACCAAAAGACTCCCAATAGGGATGTGTGGTTCAATCCTAAATGGACCAATAATAAATAAGGTTCTCTTTAATGTTTTTTTTTTCTTATTTATGTTCAATTTTAGTTCTCTAAGATACAGTTTTATAGGGTTTAAGGCCTTCAAAAAAATCTCCTTTGCAAGTTTGGCCAAAATCCTATTATTTTTCCTTAGAAAGTTTTATGCATGCAGAGATAAGAATGTAGTGAAGGGAATTTCATATCTTTTCACTTTGCACTTTTCATCTACAAGAAAAAATATAAGGAAAAAGGGTGACATGATGTAAAGGCTATGGGGAAGGCTAATACACATAGCAGAAATCACATAAAAAGTAAGGGGCTATGTTAAGTGCAAAGGAAAGTGAAGTGGAGTGATGACGTGGAGCTATATACCAATGTGGATTCAAAGGTATAGACTATGTGGTTTGAAAGCAAAGAGGAATGCCCCCCACACTTCACATTAGTACTATTGTGGGGAAACAATAAGCTTGGTGACTAGGAGGAAGTACAACTACACCCTCTACAATGTGGTTGAGTGAAAACTAACAACTATGGATGTACATATATGGATGTGGCCCAATCCAATTCATATACATGTCAGGTACCATTCATGTACATGCTCAATCCAAGTCATATACATGCTCAATCCAAGTTGAAGAATAATATAAGAATAACATTCTCCATTGAGCTTGTGTAAACCATTCCATTTGGTGTTTGTTGCACTAAGTGTAAAGAACGATGTTGGAGAATTATAAGACGCAAGTTGGGCGTGATCTATTTGTTACCTCTTTATTACCTTTTATTTTAAGTGAGGGTGCACTTGAGTGAGGGTGCACAAGATAAGAGGAAGGGCGCACTTGTTGAGAGAGGGTGTACAAGTTCAACAACCAGCACGAATCTTCAAGAGAGGCTAACAGTTCCTTAGATGAAGTTCCCCCACAGTTAGTTATTGGCAACTCAAACAATAATACATTTACACTGTCCACATGCTTAGCATGGTAATCCTATTTTATGATTAATTACAAACTAGGGGAAACATGGGTGTTACATGACTTATAACAGGTAGACACATAGCACTACAGATTTAACAAATAACTATGAATCAACATGTTAAATAGTTTTAGAATGATGTAATATGTGAACACGAAGAAAGAGAGATGACCTCATTTCCTTGGGTTTCCTCTATGTCTATCATTTTCTCATCAAAATTGGTCAAAATTGTTGTTGAGCCACACATTTATAGATAATATTGTTAATAAATTTCAATGTAAGACCCATAGACCATGACTAATTGTTTTGGTGTTTTGAAAATCCAAGAGAGGAGGAAAATATAATAGAGGAAACAACATTATAGCAGGTGTGGGATCCAAACACATAGGGTTTGGATATCAAATCTGATGTCGATTCACATATTGATAGGGATCAACCATGCTAGTAACACATGAATACAAGTGGGGATTCAAGAAGACAAGGTGTCCACGCTTCTCAAGGAATGTTTCATTAAGTGACACTTTAACAATTCATTTGTCAATACAATGGTAGGATTATATGGGTCTAAGTTATGTAATGGATTTAATGTTGTGGATGGTACATTGTATAATGGAATAATGGAAGCCAATGAGAAATAAGAAATAGAT
>ML776560.1:1767877-1805825 GCA_009831015.1 Picea engelmannii | reverse complement strand
AGCTGGCATCCTCCACTGGGTGATTTTTCCATTTCACCAGGTACTCAAAATATTGCTTTCTCCTGGTCTTCCTTCCAATTCTTTTATTCAGTATGCACTCCATCTCTAGCTTCTGTGCAACTGTCAATTGTTTCTGCCACTGGACCACTGGTTCTTTGGTTCCAGCATTTGCTATATCAGTCATGTATGGGTATAAGTCCGAAATATTGAAAATCAGAGATATCCCAATGCCCTCCGGAAACTCAAGCGCATATGCATTCTCCCCGAACTTCTTCAGGACTCTGCACGGTCCAATCTTCTTCATCTTGAGCTCGTTATACGTCCCCCTTGGGAACCTTTCCTTCCTCAGGTGCGCTAGAACCATGTCTCCAACTTCAAATTGAAGCTGCCTCTTTCTTTGATCGGCTCTGCGCTTATACTCCTGGTTCGCCTTCATCAGTCGCTACTTCACCTGTGTGTGAAGTTCTTGCATTGCTTCAGCGAATTCCTCAGCTCTCGCGCTGCTAGTTTTAGCCTGTTTTGACTCCCTGAGCTTAGATACTCCTCGCGGCTGTGTCCCATACAAAATTTGAAATGGGCTCTTACCTATACTCTGATTCACTGAATCGTTGTACGCAAACTCTACCTGTGGTAGGATCTGATCCCAACTGCTGTGATGCTCTATCACCAGGCTTCTCAAAAGATCCCCTAGGCTTCTGTTGACCACTTCGGTCTGCCCATCTGTCTGCGGATGGTAAGAAAAGTTGAATGCCAAGTCATTCCCTAGATTCTTCCACAGCGTCCTCCAAAAATGACCTATGAGTTTGGTATCCCGATCTGAGACTATGCTTCTCGGCAATCCATGCAGTCGCACAATCTCTTTGAAAAATAAATTTGCGATGTGGGTTGCATCGCTGGTTTTATGAAATAGAATGAAATGTGCCATATTTGAAAACCTGTCCACCACCACAAAGATGGAATCAACCCCTCGCTGAGTTCTCAGTAATCCTAACACAAAATCCATACTGATGGCTTCCCATGGCCTCTCGGGTATGGGAAATGGTTGATATAACCCTGTGTTCTGCTTTCGGCCTTTTGTATGTTGACATATCCTGCACCTGTCAACAAATAGCTTTACATCAATGCGCATGCCAGGCCAATAATAATATTCTCTCAGCTTGGCGAAGGTCTTATCGTGTCCAAAATGACCTGCTAAACCTCCACTGTGTTTCTCCTTCACCAAATTCTCTCTCATAGAGCAATCTGGAATGCACAGTTGATTGCCTTTAAACAGCAATCCATCCTGGATCAGGTAGTCAATCCACGGACTCCTATCCCTAAGAACTGGGTTCTCGGCTGCCTCGTATGCCTCACAAAAGTCTGCGTCACCTGCATACATATCTTTCAGATTCTCAAAACCCAAAGTCTTGACTCTGAACTCCTGCAGTAATAAACATTTTCTGCTCAAGGCTTCAGCCACCTTGTTCGCAGTCCCTGAAATGTGTTTTTATCACAAATGTAAAATTCTGCATGTACTCTACCCACTTTGCGTGCTTCTGATTCAGCTTCTCTTGCTGACTCACGAACTATAACGCGTGATTATCGCTGTACAGGACAAATTCCTTGGGTATGAGATAATGCCTCCACTTCTTTAAGGCCTGAATGATGGCGTAGAACTCTTTATCGTACGTGGAGTACTTCAGCTTCGCATCATCCAACTTCTTTCTATAATATGCTACAGGCCTATCATCCTGACTCAAGACCCCTCCAACAGCATATCCACTAGCGTCACACTTTACCTGGAAGGTTTTCTAAAAATCCGGCAGCACCAGAATTGGCTGCTCAGTAATTTTTCGCTTTAACAAATTGAAGCTTCTTTCAGCCTCTGTTATCCAATGGAAAACCTTATGTCATTTCTTCACGGTATCCATCATTGCTGCGCTAATTCCGCTGAAATTTCGAATGAACTTTCGGTAAAAACTATCGATTCCATGAAAACTCCTTACCTCAAAAACATTTCTCGGCGATGGCCAATTCCTGATTACTTCAACCTTCTCAGGATCCATCTTCAATTCATTTGCCGAGATTACAAAACCCAAATAAATGAGCTCTGTTTGCATGAAAGAACACTTCTTCAAATTGATCAGCAACTTCTCCTGCTGTAGCCTCCTCATTACAATGGAAAAGTGCCTCAGGTGTTCATCCCTGGTCTTGTTGAATATTAGTATGTCGTCCAAGTATACGACTACAAATTTGCCAATGAATTCCCGCAGGACTTCATTCATCAACCTCATAAAAGTGTTGGGCGCATTTGTCAAACCAAATGGCATGACCAACCATTCGTACAAACCTTCGTTTGTCTTGAATGTCGTCTTCCATTCATCTCCCTCTCTCATCCGGATCTGATGATATCCGCTCTTGAGATCAATCTTGGAAAAGTAATTTGCCCCACTCAGGCATTCCATCAAGTCATCCATTCTCGGTAGTGGAAACCTGTACCTGATGGTAATCTTATTTATCGCTCTGGAGTCTGTACACATCCTCGAGCCTCCATCCTTCTTCGGACTTAGTACCGTTGGAATGGCACACGGACTAAGACTTTCTCTCACCAGTCCTTTATCCTGCAGATCCTGTACCTGCCTTTTGACTTCCTCATTCTCCTGAGGTGTCAACCTGTACGCTGCCTTATTCGGTAGACTTGCTCCGGGTATGAGGTCAATGTGGTGACTCACACTCCTCATCGGTGGCAACGAACGAGGTAGTTCGTCCACGATGATATCAGCGAACTCTCCAAGTAGTTCCTGAATCTCTTCCGGCAAATCGTCCACTCTTGTGCTTGTCAAGACAATTTTCGGCTTCCTGACAACAAAGAATTGTGGATCTTCATTCTTCTCCAGCTCTGTGAGAAGCTCCTTCCCACTCATAAGAAGTATCGTGCTGCTCACTTCAGGATTTACTTCCTTATCTTTTATCGGCAGCAGTTTATGGATTTTCCCATCCTTCTCCAAAGTGTATGTGTTCATTCTCCCATCATGAACAACATTTCGGTCAAACTGCCATGGTCTACCCAGCAGTATGTGACATACGTCCATGGGAATGACATCACACAGAATCTCATCAAGTTAATTTCCAATCTTGAATTTAACTAAGCATTGTTTAGTGACACTTACCCGGTGTACTTTTTGTAACCACGAGACTTTATACGGACTCGGGTGCTTAGTTGTTGTCAGCTCCAATTTCTCCACCATCTCGGTTGAAACGAGATTGTCAGTGCTCCCACTGTCAACTATGACTTTGCACTTTCTATCCTTGGTTGTGTAGTCTATCCTAAACAGTCTTCTCCTCTGCACTGAGCTGTCCACCTCTTTCTCAGGTGTCAAAAGGATCTTATGCGTCCCAAGCGACCTACAACTGTCTGCATCTTCGCTCTCAGCATCATGCCTCTGCGCCTCAGTGATGTGAGCTTTTCCTCCATCCATCTTCCTCTCTGGACAGTCAACGTCTTTATGTCCGTCTTTCCCACACGTGAAACATGTGATAACTCCTCCTCGACCTCTGCCTCGACCTCGGGTACGAGGAAATGTGTTCACGTCAGCATATCCTCCTTGCTGATCATCTTGTTGCCTCCTCAGCTCAGAAGTTTGCTTCTTCTGTTGTGAGGTTCCACCTCTCTCAGTTTTCCCTTGGGGCCTCTTCCAATCCTCCTTGGGCTTCTAAGTTCATTCTTGGGCAACAAATTTTCCTCTGGGCTGGCTCCTGCCTCGCCCTCGTTGTCCCTGCTTGCGGCTCAGCTTCTCTTCGGCCTTCAGAGCCATCTGGTACGCATCCTCAACTGTCCGGATGGTGACCATGCTCAATTCGTCCTGAATGTCATACCTAATACCATTTAGGTATCTCGCCACCTTTTCGTCATCACTCTCCCGATGACCATCTCTGATGTTGAGCCTATAGAATTCTTCGGTGTATTCTCTCACCGTCATCAGCTTCTGTCTCAAGTTCTACATGCGCCTGAACAGAGTGATCTGATAGTCTCTTGGAATGAACTTCTCCTTCATCTTGGCGATCATTCGATCCCAGCTTTTGATCTTCTATTTTCCTTTGCAGTGCCTATCTGCCTGCAACTCATCCCACCATAAGGTTGCATGTCCTTTTATCTTGGTAACAGCATGCCTTATTTTCTTGTCCTCTTCGATATCTTCATAGTCGAAGTAGGTATCCAATGCTCGGATCCAATCCAACAATTCCTCTACATTTAGACTTCTCTCATAGACGGGAATGTCCATCTTCATCTTCGATCTCATCCTCGAAATGGCCCTAATCAACCTTTTTGTCGAGGCATCTTCTGCTGTGACCTCCTCAGCATCGTGTCCAGCTTCCTCTTCAATCTCGGGATCACTGAACTCTGCTGCACCAACACCACGTCTCTGGGTGGTCTCCATTTCTTCAAGTCTGGCTCGGAGATCTCTCATTTCTCGCTCTATCTCAACATTTCCTGCTGGCCTACCCCTTCTTCGGGCATCCCTATATTCACGATCAGGAGATTGCCTCTCTCTTATGGGAAGCATGGTGAAATTTGCTTCTCTCTGCTACCTGAACAAAGAGAGCTCCACAACCTGCTCTGATGTTACTCTGACGCAATTCGTGAGTATCTGAGTGCTTTCCTTTCCTCTTTCGCTCCTCCTGCCTGAAATATACAGACAAGATCTTCAGGCTCTGATACCACTCTGACGCAACCTACCCTCGCTGGCACGGCCACTCTCACCAGGACCTTCTTTCCCATGGCCCGAAGAGTTGTAACACCCTTCAAATCCCATATCGGGACTTCTTGTCACCCACAGAACTCTCTCTGTTGATCTCCAGACAGTTGCTTCGGGAAATCGGGTTTCGTGGATTCATGAACCCTACGACGTCGCCCTCGTATCAATGGAAACGCCGAACCCTGAATGCTGATGGTCAACGGTCAACGGATCGGGATATCGCCACTCGCGATGTCGACAGCATGCTTTTCAAAACCCCGAGCCCCGAAGTGCCGATTCTCAATCAACCGCCACCTGGGCTATCCTATCTTTCGTGCCCCACTCTGCCATGTCACTTCGGGATTTCGTGGGTCGCGAATCCTCGACACAAAGCTCCCTGCAGTTGGAAAACCCCGAACGCCGAAACCCCGATTCACCAGGTTCGTCCCACCTGTCCTCCCAACAACCGACGACTCCCACGAAATCGGGAAATTGCTATTCGTGATTCCAACGTGCATGCGACTCTTGCACTCGCCAACCCCGATATGCCGAAATGCGAAGGCAATTGAGTTCCGCTGGTGCTTGGAGGTTGACTCTTCCTCAAGAGTTCAAGTCATCGATTCTCTTCCTCTCGAAGAGTTCTTCGCTCTGAAACTTCTCCCGTTCGGGCTTCACCTGGGTCTGTTCCACAAGACTAGCTAGGAACTCTCCCTCCTGAGCTTTCACCAACTTTCCACTCATAATAACTCTGGTTTCAATTCTTCCATAAAATTACATACGCAGCATATGAAAGAAGTAAGTAACCGGAAGTCAATATGCAAAGGCACAACGCCAACAACACACAGAAAATAAACACGTCCATGAAATTGGATCAGGGCTTCCCTGTCTTCCTCCTCCCAGGCTTGCCTCTAAGTCTCACTCAACCTGCACTTCACCTGCACAGTTTGAACAACCCAATTCACTCTGGGCAAACAAGAACAAGAGTTCAATTGCTAAGCCTCCTCAATGCACTCTATGCGGAGGAATTCAACTGCACTCTATGCAGGAATCTCCTGGCTCAAACAGAGAAACAATTGGAACTTATTTCCTCATTCTCTCAGGTTTCGAACCTGGTATGAAATCACATACGCAACATATAGAAAATAAGCATATAAAGAAGCAAATATGCAACATCATAATATCAACAACACACAGAGATCAAACAGATCCATGAAATTGAATCAAAGCTTTCCTATTAATTCAATGTCTGTACATGGGGTTTCTTCACAAACTCTCTGCTCTGTTCTCTATTTCTCCTCTCTCTAATGCTGAACAATAATAATCTCAATTATACAAGGAGGGTGCCTATATTTGTTTTCCCTCCCGGAGGTAAAACTGTCTAATCTACAGCTAACCCTATCTACCAACATTTAAAACTATTAAATGCCTTCTTATCTATATTACAATACAAGTGCGCTTCATATGAATGCATTTATTCAAATGACGACACAACAATCTTCAAATTATTCAAAAAGGTATGCGCTGGCACTGTCCAGTTGTATCTCTCTATCCCCGCGCTGCTCGTTTCATGACGTTGTAGATGCTCCTGCATCAAAATTTGAGTCCATAAACCCTCCCATATCATTAAGGTATGCCAATAGTCTATCCATGAAAAATTTCAGTGCATATAGAAACTGTTTGAAAAAATTTCAGCGTTGGCCCCATTCGCAGGTCACTCTTGTTAGTGTCTAGTCCTCGTACAATTTCCGTTCCTTGTTCCTTGTTTTGTGTTCCTTGTTCCTCATTACTTGACCATTGTGTATTCCCCATGATCCATTATTTTTGTACAAAAAATACTAAAGGCATAAAATGTCCCACACAAAGACCAAATTAATATCCGCTACATAAGTCTTTTGTCTTTTTTCAAAGACTATTTAACGAATATCAATTCTAAGAAGATTCAAATAGGACCTAATAACCCTAATTTATTTACTTAACCATGGGTAACATAACACTATCATTCAATAGTAAAATTGTTACATTTCATCATAAGGCATCATGTGTACTGAGGGCTTGAGTCACCACAAAGGAAACATACCAAGAATATTTGTCTTATGAACAAGATATGGTACTATCCATTTTGAGGTTTGGGATAGAGATTGTTATTATATACTACAATACACTGCACCATAATATAATCCCTACACTCCTTGAAAACCATTTGACACCATTCAAATTAGACACAATATTCTTGTGATGAATTAGCTATACTATCGACAAACTTTTTTCGTCGATAGTATAGCAAATTCATCGCAAGATTATTTACATTTATCTCTCTTGCGACGATATCAAATGATGCTTGGATTCATTTCATATTTGGTTTACCATTTTGATACTTTTCAAGCTAGTTGGACCTTAAGTCAAATACAAATATGAAACTTGGAATCATTAACATATCTACTAGAACATATGAAAAATAGGGTTTATGGTTTCCATGATGAATTGATGATGGAAGAAATTAGGTGTGTCAGTCAAATTTGAGTCCAAAAACCCTCCCATATATTTAAGGCATGTGAATACTCTATCCAGGTCAAATTTCAATGCATACAGATACAGTTTGAAAACATTTCAATGTTGGCCACATTCACATTTCATTGTTGCCCGCCTCTAGTATCTTGATGGTGTTGATTAAGAAATCAATGAAATAGAGGGATTTTTCATCACAACTATGACACAAATACATTGTATATACATTAATGTAGAACCTTAAAGAAAAATGAAGAAAGACTGATGAAAACCTAAAACTTGTGTCAACCAAATTGTGTACCTTGAAAGAAAATTAGAGTTTAAGGTTTACATGATGAATTGATGATGGAAGAAAATGGGTGTTTCACTCAAATTTGAGTCCATAAACCCTCCCATATCGTTAATGCATGTCAATAGTCTATCCATGACAAAATTTAGTGCATACAGAAACTGTTTGAAAAAATTTCAACGCTGGCCCCATTCGCAGGTTATTGTTGTCGGTGTCAAGTCCTTGTAAAGTTTCCGTTCCTTGTTCCTTGTTATGTGTTCCTCGTTCCTCATTCCTTTTCCCTCTTTCCTCATTCCTTGACCATGGTGTAGTCCCCAAGATCCATTATTTTTTTACAAAACACACTAATGGCATAAATTGTCCCACATAAAGACCAAATTAATATCTGCTACATAAGTCTTTTGTCTTTTTTCAACGACTATATAACGAATATCAATTCTAAGAAGATTCAATTAGGACCTAAGAACCTTAATTTATTTCCTTAACCATGGGTGACATAACACTATCACTCAATAGTAAAATTGTTACATTTCATTGTAAGGCATCATGTGTACTGAGGGCTTGAGCCACCACAAAGGAAACATACAAAGAATATGTGTCTTATGAACAAGATATGGTACTATCCATTTTGAGGTTTGGAATAGAGATTTTTCTTATATACTACACTACATTGCACCATAATATAATCCCTAAACTCATTTAAAAACATGTAACACCATTCAAATTAGACACAATATTCTTTCGACGAATTAGCTATACTATCGACGAACGTTTTTCATCGATAGTATAGCAAATTCAACGCAAGATTGTTTACATCCGTCTCTCTTGTGAAGATATCAAATGATTCTTGGATTCATTTCATATTTGGTTTATCAACTTTAAATCTCAATTTGATACTTTGCAAGCTAGCTGGAACTTCAGTCAAATACAAATATGAAACATGGAATCATTAACATATCTACTAGAACATATGAAAAATAGGGTTTATGGTTTCCATGATGAATTGATGATGGAATAAAGTGGGTGTGTCAGTCAAATTTGAGTCCAGAAACCCTCCCATATAGTTAAGGCATGTGAATAGTCTATTCAGGTTAAATTTCAATGCATACCGATACAGATTGAAAACATTTCAACGTTGGCCCCATTCACATGTCATTGTTGCCCGCCTCTAGTATCTTGATGTTGTTGATTAAGAAATGAACGAAATAGAGGTATGTTTCATCAAAAATATGATGTATATACATTGTATATATATTAATGTAGAACCTGAAAGAAAAATAAAGAAAGACTGACAAAAACCTAAAACTTGCGTCAACCAAATTGTGTACTTTGCAAGAAAATTAGGGTTTATGTTTTACATGATGAATTGATGATGGAAGAAAGTGGGTGTGTCACTCAAATTTGAGTCCAGAAACCCTCCCATATCATTAATTCATGCCAATATTCTATCCATGACAAATTTCATTACATACAGAAACTATTTGAAAAAATTTCAACATTGGCCCCATTCACAGGTCATTGTTGTCGATGTCTAGTCCTCATACAATTTATCTTCCTTGTTCCTTGTTCTATGTTCCTCATTCATCGTTCCTTGTTCCTCTTTACTCATTCCTTGACCATGGTTTAGTCCC
Organism: Picea engelmannii; assembly: GCA_009831015.1. Lineage (NCBI taxonomy): Eukaryota > Viridiplantae > Streptophyta > Pinopsida > Pinales > Pinaceae > Picea > Picea engelmannii. The sequence continues at coordinate 1,796,685 of ML776560.1, read as the reverse complement.
CAATATCCATTATTTTTTTACACAGCATACTAATGGCATAAAATGTCCCACACAAAGACCAAATTAATATCCGCTACATAACTCTTTTGTCTTTTTTCAATGACTATGTAACAAAACTCAATTCTAAGAAGATTCAACTAGGACCTAATAACCTTAAGTTATTTCCTTAACCATGGGTGACATAACACTATCATTCAATAGTAAAATTGTTACATTTCATTGTAAGGCATCATATGTACTGAGGGCTTGAGTCACCACAAAGGAAACATACCAAGAATATTTGTCTTATGAACAAGATATGGTACTATCCACTTGGAGGTTTGGCATAGAGATTGTTCTTATAGACTACACTACATTTCACAATAATATAATCCCTACACTCCTTGCAAACCATGTAATTGTTGAATAAGGTTGGTTGTCATTGATGTCAACCCTTGAAGAAAGCCCCACAAAACAAACATTTGGGTAATGGACGCAAGATTGTTTGATGTAAATATGACTCATTATTGTCTCTTCATGGTTGATAAGAAGTAAATATGGATGAACTCCAAAGTGGTCCCCTTATGGTGAAATCCATCATGGTAAGACACTTTGCGGAGTAATATAACCCATGCTTAATTCTGGAATATGAGTTGAAGGGCAATGAATTTTGTCAGGGAAACTATCCTAGATATATAGTGCTTATCATGCCATTTCTGATGGTATGCATAACGTCACATAAGTCCTCACAGTTAGAGATTTATGACCATACAAAGTTGGAGAACCCCTCATAAGTATTATAGAATCCCCCAAGGGTCAAAGTGATTTGCAAAAGAAATTATTTTAAATAAAGAAGCCCTAAAATAAGGAAAGTGTAAGGCTACACAAAGATATAAATAAGAGGCAAATCTGACTCAATAAACACACACTTGTACATTTTCTGTATCTATTTTATTGTGTAAATCCTCTTGTAAATACTTGTGGATACATTTGAAGTAGTGAATCTCTGAGGTAGCACGAAGGATTGATGGAGAAATTCTCGGATTTACAGAAAATGACATTTTCTGATGAATACGCGGGTTGTCTATGTATAGGGTGCGTATACATTGAAGGTATACGCGGGATGACTGTGTATAGGGTGAGTATGTACGTGGGATGAATGTGTATAGGGTGAGTATATGTTGATAAAGCCATGAAACTTGAGAAGATGAAGGTGCAGAGGTTCTATATTCTGAGATCAAACTCCCAGGAAGGTCTAGAGTGCTCAGATACATGAGATCCATCCATTGGTTCAAAAGGTATGTCTTATTTCTATGAATAGTTGGATTTTGATGTATGCATGAGGAATGGCAATGGATATTTGAGGATTCTCCCTAAAGAGACTAGTGGCTACATGGGATATTCTGTATAATTCAGATCTACAGAAATTGAGTGTTGGTATATTTATCATTAATACTTCTTGTTGAGGCACATCTTGTATTTATTAGCATATGGCTAAGAGTTTTTATGGTACATGGTTGAGATCTTGTATTTATTGATGTATTGAGAAATTGAATATCAGAAAGGGGTTGATGACTAAGATCATGTGAGGGATATTATACTTGTTCATGATTACACATACCTATATGGAACATGACTAGAGAGAGACATACTTGCCTTGAGTAGATGTTATGTATGAGGATGCATGCATAGGGTACAGTTACGGTCTGGATATAGTAACATGTTACATATCTATGTGAAAGAAGTTACAGAGGGTCAAAAGTTTTCAAGTGAAAGGAAACCCTAGTTTCAGAAGGCATACCCGGGCTGCATAACAGATAGGGTGTGTACATACGCGGACTGCATCACTATAGGTTGTGTATCTGTTGTATTTTTGTAGATACATGTTCGGTTTAGGTATGGTTTGATTACAGGGAAATTGTATAGATTGGATACAGGGAAATGGTACAGGTTGATACAGTTTTACAGCAGTATATCTCACAGTGACAAGTTGATAGTGGTTCCATCATTCTACTTCTACTTCAATGCAGTTGGACGGGGCAAGGATAGGTGGTTGTATCTACCTTATGGTTGTATCCAGAGAAGATAGGGGCTTGTAGCCTCCTTCTAGTTGTAGCCAGATAATTGGGGAGTTGGAGATTCCCTCGGGTTGTACCCTGAGAAACCAAGGGTTTGGAGCCTCCTTCCAGTTGCATCTAGAAAATAAAGGAAGTTGGTGCTTCCAATGGATGTAATTCTTCAAGACATATAAGAAAATACATTATGTGGTTTTCTCCCAATTTGGGTTTCCACATAAAACACTGGTGTACTGTGTATGTGTGTGATTTTTTATTTCTTATTGCTCATTATTGGATAATAATTCTACATTGGTATAACATTTGAAGAAAAAGGATTATAATTACGCTATTATTGATTCACCCCCCCCTCTCAATAATCCAATAATTGGTTTTAGAGCAGGTTCCTTCAAAAATCAGTTTAACCACTGAAAGGTAGATCATGGAGAGTACCAACTCATATAAAAATGGAATACCACAGTTTGATGGACATAAGTATGTGTTTTGGAGCATAAGGATGAAGACATATATACAAGCACAGGGATTTCAAATTTGGCAATCAATTGTAGATGGATACACAACACCAACAGTTCCACCAACAAATGACAAAGTAGTGAAACACGATGGGAATAATTCTAAAGCCAAAAATGCACTTTTAAATGGTCTAAGTGATATGGTATTCACCAAAGTTGCACATTGTAAATCTTCTAAAGAGATTTGGGACAAGATTCGAAATATTTATGAAGGATATTCAAAAGTCAAAGAAGCAAAGCTTCAAACATACAGAGGTCAGTTCGAACAACTAAAAATGAAGGAAGATGACTCAAAAGGTACTAAGATATCTTCCTATGAGATTCAACCCTAATATATCATCACTAAAAGAAATATCAGATATAAACTCAATAAGCATGGACGGACTACATGGAATCTTCATAGCATATGAGATGAGAACTGAATAGGAAAATCTAGATGTAAAAGAAGCAGCCTTCAAAGCATCCAAAAGATCAAAGCAAAATAAAAAGGAACAAGAAGAATATAGCAACAACAACGATGTCTCGGAAGATGATGAAGAAGTGGCCAACTTCATGAAAAGACTTAACAAGGGAACCAATGATAGGTATAAAGGTAAGCTTCCTTTAATTTGTTTTAATTGTGATGGTATTGGTCATTTTGCTAACAAATGTCCTCATAAGAAAAAGAGAAATGATGAAGGTTACTCAAAAGGCAAACACACAAATAAAGGCAAAAGAACTAGAAAGAAAGATTTCAAGAAAATATTATGCATCAAAGAAGACATCTCATTATCAGATGAAGATGAAGTCAGTGACAGTGAGACAAGAAGAGTTCTATTCATGGTAGTAAAAGACTCTGACAAAGAAGACTCCGAAGAAGAATATGAAGAAGTCGAAGAAGAAATTGAAGAGGGAGAATTTGACTTTCGAGAAGAATTAATGTGTGCCATAGAAGTTATCAAAAGACAAAAGAACAAGAATAAGAAACTACAAGATAAACTAAACAAAAAGGAAGACACTCAAGAAATAGAAAAAATGATCCCAAAATTGAAAGTTCAAATAGAGGAACATAAAAGAATTGAAGAAGCACTCAAGGAACATCTAGAACAAAAGGACAAGATCATTAGAAACTTGGAAGCATAGATTGTCACATTAAGAAAGGATATTCAAAATAAAAGTATGTAGAATAGCTCAAAAGTTTTGGATCACATTATCAACAGTCAAAAATCTCATCTTGACAAGTCTGGACTTGGATACAATCAAACAGAAAAGGGATCAAGCTCCAAAACAACAGAGAAAGAAACAAATCGAAAAATCTATGCATAAACAATCAAAGGGGACAGGAAGATATACAAGGAAGATTACAGGGACACTCCTCCACCGAGAAGATTCAGATTTCAGAATCAACAACAAATAGATAGGCCTCAAGAAGAAGAAGGATTCATAAGAGCACCTCCTTTTAGAAGATCTTCAACTCCCAAGTATCAAACTATATTTTTTGGTTTATGTTATGCATGTAATAATTTTGGACATAAAGTTGTAAATTGCAGAGCTAACAACAAGAAAAATAACAACTTTGAGAGTCATACACAGGGGTTATTCAAGAAAACCTAGTGAAACACAAAGAAGAATTTACAACAGGTTTGAATCCTTGAGCACTGAAGTGGAATGTTACAAATGTAACAACTTTGGACACATGGCCTAAGATTGCAGAATGATAGTCCCTCTTAAAGAATCTCAACAAAATAACAACAATCACAGACAAGAAACTCAAAAAACGACATGGATAAGAAAGAAAGACTAGTATAGAAATGATGAATGCACAGTCTCTCTACAAGCTAAGCGAAAGAAACACGGTTGGTATGTTGACAGTGGTGTTCAAAACACATGACAGGTGATAAAGAAAAATTTCTTACATTACAAAAGGAAAGAAATGGACCAGTATCCTTTGGAAATGATAATTCATCCAAAATCATTGGAGAAGGCACAGTCTTAATTGGGAAAAATAATGAAAAGGCACAAAACATTCTACTGGTAGAAGATATGAAACATAATCTTCTAAGTGTGAGTCAAATGTGTGACCAAGGTCATAAATTTACTTTTGATTCAAAAAAGTGTGAGATAATAAAATAAGGTTCAGGGAAATTGATCGGTACAGCTGCAATAACTTCAAACAACATATATGTGTTAAGTGAAATTTGAAATGAAAAGTGTTGTCTAGGAAAGGAAGATGAAAGTTGTCTATGGCACAGAAGAATGGGTCACATGCATTTTGATAACCTTGTCAAAGTCAGCAAAAGAGAAGCAGTCATATAAATGCTCCAGATCACGAAACCAACCAACACTTTATGCAAGCATTGTCAACAAGGAAAGCAAACAAGGACTGGGTTCAAATCAAAGGAATATTCAACAACAAGACCACTAGAAATTGTGCACACTGATCTAGTTGGACCAACTACAACAAAGGGCTTAAAAGGTGAGAGATACTTTATGTTATTAGTTGATGATTATACAAGAATGACTGTAGTTTGTTTTCTCAAGAACAAGTCAGAAGATTTTGAAAACTTCAAGATCTACAAGGATATGGTTGAAAATGAGATGGATTCAAGAATCAAATGCTTGAGATATGATAATGGAGGAGAGTTCACTTCAAAGGAATTTATGGACTACTGCAACAGTCATGGAATAAAAAGGAAATTCTTTGTTGCTAGGACACCTCAATAGAATGGAGTTGTTGAAAGAAAGAACACGACAGTACAGGAAATGGCTCGAACAATGATAATGGATTCCAAATTGAAAGATATATTTTGGACACAGGCAGTGCATACAACAGTTCACATTCAAAACAGAGTAATTCTCAGAAACAACACTGATAAAACTCTCTACGAGCTATGGAAAGGAAGACCAGCAAATGTGAAGCACTTCAGAGTTTTTGGAAGCAAATGCTACATCAAAAGAGAAGATGGCAGAATGGGAAAGTTTGACTCTCATGTGGAAAAATGAATACTTGTTGGTTACTCAAGTACAAGGAAAGCATGCAAGTGTTACAATCTAAAATTAAACAAAGTTGTGGAAAGCATCAACATAACAATTGATGAAACATGTAGACCAGAATCAAAGGAAGAAGAAAACAAATCAATGGAACAACTTTTCGAAGAAGAAGATGAAAAAGAAGTAGAAGAGGAAGATGAAGAGAATCCGACAGAAGAAGAAGAGCAAGTTCATCAAGTGTCTCCAAAGACACCCAGTAAACGAGTACAAAAGAATCATCCTTCAGATCAAATTATCGGGAACAAAGATGCAGGAGTTGAGACTAGAACAAAAATCCGTTCACTAGAACAAACACACCTAGTACTCTTATCTACAATTGAACCAAAATGTTTTGAAGAAGCTAGTAAGGATGAATTTTGGAATAAGGCCATGGATGAAGAATTGGATCAAATAGATAAAAATGACACTTGGGAATTGGTTCCAGGACCAAAGAATAAGAATGTGATTGACACAAAATGGGTTTTCATGAATAAATTGAATGAAGATGGACAGGTGACAAGGAACAAAGATAAATTGCTATGTAAAGGATATGCACAGATTGAAGGAATCGACTTTGAAGAAACATTTTCCCCAGTAGCTAGAATGGAAGAAATCTGTTTGCTTTTAGCTTATGCATGCTCTAAAAATGTTAAAGTATATCAGATGGACGTAAAATCATCTTTTATGAATGGGGAACTTGAAGAATAAGTCTACATTGAACAACCAAAAGGATTTCAATTGTCATAGAACACAGATTATGTGTGTAAATTAAAGAAGGCCCTGTATGGTCTAAAATAGGCTCCTAGAGCATGGTACTCTAGACTGGATAAGTATCTACAGCAGGCAGGGTTTAGAAAAGGAAGTGCAGACAACAACCTTTACATCAAGCTAAGTCAAGACAATATTTTATTAATTAAAGTTTATGTTGATGATATTATTTTTGGTAGTGATCATAACAGGTTAAGCCAAAAATTTGCAAAAGGTATGAAAAATGAATTTGAAATGTCATTACTTGAAGAACTATCCTTCTTCCTAGGACTTCAGATACATCAAAGAAACCAAGGAATTTTTATTTCTCAAACCAAGTATATCAGAGAAATGCTAAAGAAGTTTATAATGGAAGATTACAAACCAGTTATCACTCCCATGCAAACCAGTTGCAAGTTGAGCAATGATGATGATTTGAAGTCTACATATTAGAGGAAATACAGGTCAATGATTGGCAGCCTACTATATGTGATAACATCCAAACCAGATGTAATGCAGGCAGTTGGACAGGTGGCACGATTTCAAGTAGCACCAAAGGAATCACATGTATTAGCAGTAAAGAGGATTTTCAGATATCTCAAAGGAATAGAAGAGTTTGGATTATGCTATACAAAAGGAAAGGATCTATCACTTATTGCCTACAGAGATGCAAATTGGGAAGGTTATATTGATGACTGACGAAGAACTAGTGGAGCACCTTTCTACTTGGGTGAGTGTTTAGTATCATGGCTAAGCAAGAAACAATCATCAGTATCTTTATGTACAGTCGAGGCAGAGTATATTGCAATAGTATCATGTTGTACACAAGTTATTTGGATGAAACAAACTCTGACAAATATATAGGTTGAGTATGATGAGCCCATTCCTATATATTGTGATAATACAAGCACCATCAATATCTCAAAAAACCCAGTGATGCACTCCAAGACGAAGCACATTCCAATCAAGTATCATTTTCTATGGGAGCAGGTTGCAGAAAAGAATATCAGAGTTGAGTATGTGGGCACAAAAGAACAAGTGGAATATATCTTTACAAAAACACTTCCACGGGAAACCTTTGAATATCTTCGCCAAAGACTTGGAGTTATTTCTACTCCAAAATGAATGTTTTTTGAATGTTTTTTGAATGTTTATCTTATATGTCTTAGATTTACACAAGGAAGCACCATAAGAGGATAGTTCAGTCAGGGGGAGCAACCCCAGATGGAAAGATAAATTTTCATTGATGAAAAAGGGGGAGATATTTATCATATGCAAAGGACAGAGGCATGATTCCAGGGGGAGCAAATTTATCAGATGCAGAGGACAGAGGCATGGTTCTAGGGGGAGAAGATTTATCTAATGCAGAGGATAGAGACATGGTTCCAGGGGGAGCATGAGTGATATGATTTCAGTATTTCATCATAGTGTTTCCATCAATTCCAAAGGGGGAGATTGTTGATTAAGGTTGGTTGTCATTGATGTCAACCCTTGAAGAAATCCCCACAGTAGAAAGGCTTGGGTAATGGACCCAATATTGTTTGATGTAAAGATGACTCATTATTGTCTCATCATGGTTGATAAGAAGTAAATATGGATGAAATCAAAAGTGGCCCCCTTATGGTGAAAGCCCTCGTGGGAATATGCTTTGCGGAGCAAGAGAGCCCATGCTTAATTCTGGAATAATGAGTTGAAGGACAATGAATTTTTCAGGGAAACTATCCTAGATAGATAGTGCTTGTCATGTCATTTATGATGGTATGTGGAACGTCACATAAATCCTCACGATTACAGAGTTATGACCATATGAATTTGGAGAACCCCTCATAAGTCTTATAGAATCCCCCAAGGGTCAAAGTGATTTGCAAAATAAATTATTTTAAATAAAGAAGCCCTAAAATAATGAAAGTGTAAGGCTACATGAAGATATAAATAAGAGGTAAAGATCACTCATTAAACACACACTTGTACATTTTGTATATCTATTTTCTTGTGTAAAGCTTCTTGTAAATACTTGTGGATACATCTGAACTAGAAAACGTCTAAGGTAGGACGAAGGGTTGACGGTGACATTCTCGTATTTACAGAAAACCGCATTTTCTGATGCATACGTGGGTTGTCTGTGTATAGGGTGCATATAAAATGAAGGTATACATGGGTTGGATGTGTATAGGGTGAGTATGTAAGAGGGATGAATGTGTATAGGGTGAGTACATGTTGATAACACCATGAAACTTGAGAAGATGAAGGTTCAAAGGTTCTAGATTCTGAGATCAACCTCCCATGAAGGTCTAGAGTGCTCAAATACATCAGATCCATCCATTGATTCAAAAGGTATGTCTTATTTCTATGAATAGTTGGATTTTGGTGTATGCATGAGGAATGGAAATGCACATTTGAAGATTCTCCCTAGAGAGACTAGTGGCTACATGGGATCTTTTGTATAAGTCATATCTACAGAAATACAGTGTTGGTATATTTATCATTAATACTTCTTGTTGAGTCACATATTTTATTTCTTGGCATATGGCTAAGAGTTTTTATGGTACATGGTTGAGATATTTTATTTATTGATGTATTGAGAAATTGAATATCAGAAAGGGGTTGATGACTAAGATCATGTGAGGTATATTATACTTGTTCATGATTACACATACCTATATGGCACATGACTAGAGAGAGACATACTTGCCTTGAGTATATGTTATGTATGAGGATGCATGCACATGGTACAGTTACAGTCTGGACACAGTGACAGGTTACAGATCTATGTGAAAGAAGTTACAGAGGGTCAAAAGTTTTCAAGTGAAAGGAAACCCTAGTTTCACAAGGCATACACGGGATGCATAATAGATAGGGCGTGTACATACGTGGGCTGCATCACTACAGGTCGCGTATCTATTGTATTTTTTAGATACATGTTCATTTCAGGTACGGTTTCATTATAGGGAAGTTGTATAGATTGGATACAGGGTAGTGGTACAAGTTGATATAGTTGTACATCAGTATATCTCACAGTGATAGGTTGACAGTGGTTCCATCATTCTACTTCTACTTCAGGACGGTTGGATGGGGCAAGGATAGGTGGTTGTAGCCACCTTCTAGTTGTAGCTAGAGAACATAGGGGGTTGTAGCCTCCTTCTAGTTGTAGCCAGATAATTGGGGAGTTGGAGCTTCCCTCAGGTTGTAGCCTAAGAAACCAACGGGTTGGAGACTCCTTCCAGTTGCAACTGGAAAACAAAGGAAGTTGGTGCTTCCAATGAATGTAATTATTCAAGACATATAAGAAAAAGTATTCCATGGTTTTCTCCCGATTTGGGTTTCCACGTAAAACAATGGTGTACTATGTATGTGTGTGATTGTTTATTTCTTATTGCTCATTATTGGATAATAATTCTACATTGATATAACTTTTGAAGAAAAAGGATTATAATTATGATATTATTGATTCACCCGCCCTCTCAGTAATCCAATAGTAACACCTTTCAAATTAGACACAATATTCTTGCGACGAATTAACTATACTATCGACGGACTTTTTCCGTCGATAGTATAGAAAATTTGTCACAATATTATTTACATTTGTCTCTCTTGTGACAATATCAAATGATACTTGGATTCATTTCATATTTGGTTTATCAAATTGAAATTTCAATTTGATACTTTGCAAGCTAGTTGGACCTTCAGTCAAATACAAATATGAAACTTGGAATCATTAACATATCTACTAGAACATATGAAAAATAGGGTTTATGGTTTCCGTGATGAATTGATGATGGAAGAATGTGGGTGCATCAGTCAAATTTGAGTGCATAAACCCTCCCATATTGTTAAGGCATGCAAATAGTCTATCCAAGTCAAATTTCAATGCATACAGATATAGTTTGAAAACATTTCAATGTTGGCCCCATTCACATGTCACTGTTGCCCACCTCTAGTATCTTGATGGTGTTGATTAAGAAATCAACGAAATAGAGAGATTTTTCATGAAAAATATGAGGCAGATACATTGTATATACATTAACATAGAACCTAAATGAAAAATGAAGAAAGATTGACGAAAACCTAAAACTTGTGTCAACCAAATTGTGTACTTTGAAAGCAAATTACGGTTTATGGTTTACATGATGAATTGATGATGGGATAAAGTGTGTGTGTCACTCAAATTTGAGTCCAAAAACCCTCCCATATCGTTAAGGCATTCCAATAGTCTATCCATGACAAATTTCAGTGCATACAGAAACTGTTTGAAAAAATTTCAACGCTGGCCCCATTCGCAGCTCACTGTTGTCGGTGTCTAGTCCTCGTACAATTTTTGTTCCTTGTTACTTGTTCTATATTCCTCATTCATCATTACTTGTTCCTTGTTCCTCATTCCTTGACCATGGTGTAGTCTCGAAGATCCATTATTTTTGTACAAAACATACTAATGACATAAAATGTCCCACACAAAGACCAAATTAATATCCACTACATAAGTCTTTTGTCTTTTTTCAATGACTATGTAACGAATCTCAATTCTAAGAAGATTGAAATAATACCTAAGAAACTTAAGTTATTTACTTAACCATGGGTGACATAACACTATCATTCAATAGTAAAATTGTTACATTTCATTGTAAGGCATCACGTGTACTGAGGGCTTGAGCCACCACAAAGGAAACATACCAAGAATATTTGTCTTATGAACAAGATATGGTACTATTCATTTTGAGGGTTCACATAGAGATTTTTATTATAGACTACACTACACTGCACCATAATATAATCCCTACACTCTTTTCAAACCATGTAACACCATTCAAATTAGACACAATATTATTGTGACGAATTAGCTATACTATCAACGAACTTTTTTCGTCGACAGTATAGCAAATTCGTCGCAAGATTATTTACGTTCGTATCTCTTGTGAAGATATCAAATGATTCTTGGATTCATTTCATATTTGGTTTATCAACTTGAAATATCAATTTGATACTTTGCAAGCTAGTTGGACCTTCAGTCAAATACAAATAAGAAACTTGGAATCATTAACATATCTACTAGAACATATGAAAAATAGGGTTTATGGTTTCCATGATGAATTGATGATGGAAGAAAGTGCGTGTGTTAGTCAAATTTGAGTCCAGAAACCCTCCCATATTGTTAAGACATGTGAATAGTCTATCTAGGTCAAATTTCAATGCATACAGATACAGTTTGAAAACATTTCAACGTTGGCCCCATTCACATGTCACTGTTTCCCACCTCTAGTATCTTGATGGTGTTGATTAAGCAATCAAATAAATAGAGGGATTTTTCATCACAACTATGATGCAGATACATTGTATATAAATTAATGTAGAACCTGAAAGAAAAATGAAGAAATACTGATGAAAACCTAAAACTTGCATGAACCAAATTGTGTACTTTGAAAGAAAATTAGGGTTTATGGTTTACATGATGAATTGATGATGGAAGAAAGTGGGTGTGTCTCTAAAATTTGAGTCCATAAACCCTCCCATGTCGTTAAGTCATACCAATTTTCTATCCATGGCAAATTTCAGTGCATATAGAAACTGTTTGAAAAAATTTCAACGTTGGCCCCATTCGCAGGTCACTGTTGTCGGTGTCTAGTCCTCGTACAATTTATGTTCCTTTCTCCTTATTTTATTTTCCTCGTTCCCCATTCCTCATTCCTTGTTCCTCATTCCTCGTTCCTCGACAATGGTGTAGTCCTCAAGATCCATTATTTTTGTACAAAACATACTAATGGCATAAAATTTCCCGCACAAAGACCAAATTAATATCTGCTACATAAGACTTTTGTATTTTTTCAACGACTATGTAACGAATCTCAATTCTGTGAAGATTCAAATAGGTAAAAATATTGATGAAATCTTATATGATCATGATGGTATAAAAATGAAAGAGCTTCTCTTGGTTTCAAGAATAATTTATCCTCTATTGAAAAAGGCCAACCACATGAAGGTGGAAGCTCATATGGCCTCTCCCCTCCCCCTCACATCACTCTCAATTGATCCCCAACACCCAATCTATAAAATAGAAAATAATCGAAAGAGACGTCCTATTAAGATTCATGCATGGAAACTACAAAAACAAAAATTAATGAAGGTACATGAAATTATGTGTTTCTAAATGATATTTTTAGTCTACCACGTACTTTAGTATATTGGAAATTGTTTATAGGTTTCAAATAATAATTAAACAACATGTAACCTAGGATATAAAAACATCGCATAAAACTTAAAAACATGTATTTACCCATGACATTAAAAGTAAATTATTTTAAGAGAATAATTCATACAAATTAAAATATTATATAGTCATGTACCTAATCCAACCTCAACATCTATGTAATCATCCTTATTCTCTATCTCTATCTTCTTCATCAAACTCGACATATGTATCATCATTCTGTTCTAAAACGATGTTGAAAGGATTGATGATATCATCATTGTCATCAATGTCATTTTCAAGCATATTTTCATCGACACCATCATCAAGAATTGCAATATTGTGTCCTATGCCTGGATCATGATCTTCTTCATCTTCTTCATCTGTCGAACCTCCATGATCTTCTGTCGAATCATCTTCTTGATCTTCAATATCATATTCTTCTTGTAAATGTGTATACTTAATTTGCCTTCCTCTTGGATCATACCTAACAACAAATGACCAATCCATTTCACCTGGAACATTAGAGTAAAAGACATGTTCACATTGGCTTGGAAAAACATAGCGATCATTTCCTCTTTCAAACATCGTTGTTTCAATCATTGGAAATCCATTGGCATGTTGAATAGCAATTCTTTCCTCATCACATTCATGCATTTGTAACCTATACCATTTGGCATCGAACTGAACTAATTTGAAGGAATTAAAGTCACACTCAAGTATATCGTTTAAATACCCATAATATCTATTTTCATATTCTTGTGGATGTTTGTCACTCCTAGAGGAAACATTAGTGACCTGGAATACTGCAATTATCCCACTATCAAAAATTTTCCTGGTTTCATCCAATTGTTTGATGTTAAATTTATGACCATTGCACCACATAGCCTTGTGGTGTTTCAACTGCAATATGTCAGATATGTAAAAGATTCATTGTCAATTAATAAATTAACATATATTTATATAACTTCGAAAGTATCTGAAAAATACAATACACATGTAGTCACATTAATATAATATAAAATAACTTAATAAAATGGGTGAATTTTCTTACCTGTCCATCTTTCAAACCATATGCTAGTTCAATTTCCCTCTGCGTAACATTGACATCTTTGTTACGACAAGCTTCTCTAACCGATTCAGATAGTCGTTGCCATGATAACCTACCTCCATTATGTTGTTTACATATTTCAATCCATACATTCATCCAGTCAAGATTATTTGCAATCTATAAATGCAGTGCATCCCACTCTTGAGAAACTGAATCAAAAAAAACATAATTCACCAATATTAAATATTAGTTATAACATACAATATGCAGGTAATTATAAATATTTATAATTTATGAAATAAATTATATTAATATATTAATGAGTATGATCATATACACAAAAAATTAAACTTGATATGTATTATTAATATAAATTTTCAAAATTATTAATATATTACCTCTCATTGTTTTCATTCTACCTTGCCCCAAAAGCTGCTCTTGATCTTCAATTTTTTTTATGGATTTCACATCCCAAATGCGATCCATTGTATGCATAGTTGGTGCTGCTAATTTAGGAAGATATTGACTAATATACACCATGGATTGATATACCATATATCCCTCCACCATAGAACCCTCAGGACGTTCTCTTTGTCTAACCAACGCCTTCAATGATTTCAAGTGCCTCTCCACCATCCACATTGACCTTGTGTGAATAGGTCCACAAATTTCAATCTCCTCAACTTAGTGTATGAGGTAGTGTTCTTGTGCATTGAAAAATGTAGGAGGTATATACTTTTGAATTTCACACATTAGACGAGGAATTTTTCTTTTCCAATACTTTATATCATCTTCATGGATTTCTTTCAATGAAAACCATCTACATGAGATCGTGACACGCGAAAAAAACATGTTTCAACATAACATAATATAATATATTACATTACATTACAAGTAAAACACGTGTCATTAAGTACAACAATAATTTGAAAGAACATTTTTCTTATAAATCACAACTACGTCTTACCTCATGTATTTTCCAAGATCATATATAACTTGTTTGACGTTGTTGTCAAAGTCRTTTGGGAGAGATAGCGGTAGAACATACTRTAACAACAAAATGAATYRTTATTTGTTTYRAYYAAAGTAGACAARMAAAAWYAWWRAMAAAWWAAAGATCTATAAGGCCAATATATATAAATATGTATACCARAATTATTACCTTAATGAAGGTATGCCAATCATGTGTTTTTACCCCACCAAATTCACCTTTCTTCGTTAAGATATTTTTTATGTTTGAAGAAAAACTCGTGGGAAATTTAATTCTTTGAATGACCTATTTTACATCATTGATTTGTTTCTTTGTTAATAACCATGGAAGGTTATTTCAGTCTAGTAATCCATATGATCTATTTGAATATCGGATCACACTTCACATTGCATGATTGGCTTCCTGAATGTCAATACAAATTTCGACAATTTTTTCTTTGTCCCTCCTACCATCTATGATTCGCCATAACGTTGCAGTCACATTCTTCCCGATATGCATTATATCAAACAAATGAGCTATTTTTATCTCCTCATAGAAGGGAAATCTCATGAATTGAGTGGGATAACATTTCATTCCTCATGGAAGCCCATTATTAATACCTTCATGATGATTGTGGCATTCATGAAGCATAAAAGAAATCACAAAAATAATTATCAAATAAGGTAAAATAAATTCAATGATTAAAATAAACATTCAAAACATTACATGATCTACGATACATTATGAAATTGAGTACCTTGACGATTTCTATTATATTACAACCTCCATAGGTGAGGTGTCATTCTTCGTGGTTTTAAACCAGTCTCTTCTTTCCCATTGAAAAGATGTTTTTCAGTAGTACGATACCTATGGTTCTTAGGAAGAAGGTGCCTATACTCATCAAACACCATCTTTCCTAAAGTTTTTGAATGACGATACTTCATCTTAGGGCCACAAACTGGACATTCAAATTTACCCTTTGTTTGAAGACCTGCAACAAATGGATTAATGTCAATTATACAATGAGATTATTTAAAAATTAAACATGCACCATGATAACATTAAAATATTATATAGTATTAAAGAGCAATATCAGAATGATACATACCACAAAAATGTGTTAGTCCAGGGGCATCATGAATTATCCATAAAAGTATTCCATGGAATTTAAATTTCTTCTCCCCGATTGGTTTACATATGTCATACATTGTGATGTCAGCCCATAACTTTAGTAGCTCGTCGATAAGAGGCTCGATATATACATTCATATCTTTAACCTGGTACTTACCTAATTCTTTGAAATTACACGTAATTACTATTAGAATGATATCATGTAATATATATATATATATATATATATATATATATATAATTAAATAAATGAACAAAAGATATTATGCAAAAATTGAAACAAATGAAAATGTTAAATTCAAAAAATTAATGTAAACAAATACCTGGAACAATCATTATCAACATTATGTGCTCCCTCTTTATTGAAATCCAAGGAGGAATGTTATTGTTGATAACAAAAATAGGCCACACAAAGTAAATAGACCTAAGCTCTCCAAATGGATTAACATCGTCGGTTGCCAATAAAAGCCTAACATTATGAGGTTCATCTTTGAAATCTGCCCATTTTTCCTCAATTTCCCTAAATGTAGAACCATCGGCAGGAATTCGAAGAACACCATCTCCACTTTTGTTATGTGCATCGTAATCCATAGATTGTGTAGTGCTTTCACACCTAAACAATCGTTGCAAATGTGGAATTATGGGAATATGACGAAGAACCTTTCGAGGCACCCTTTTTGTTACTTGATCAGTTCAATATCTACTGATAAGACATTGCAGACAATCTGTTTTCAAAGCATGTTGTCCATAATATATAATACAGTCATTAGAAATTGCATCTATAGTTTGATAATCCATTCCAATGTCTTTCATAATGGCATGCAAATCTCGATATGTGCAAGGTAAAATATTTGATGACGGTAACAAAAATTCACCTAACAATCTAAAACATAACAAATAACTAGTTAATGTAAGAATATTAATCGTAAAAATTGCATTCTTATTTTACACATTAATTAACACTAAAAGAAAATAGAAAAAAATCCAAATTTATGTATAATATGAGATGAAACATATTACATACCTTAGGATCTATTTCATACAAGTGTTCGACAAATTATTCATAACCTTTAAGTTCACTAGCAACAATGTAGCGGAGAGAAGATTTTCTCTTGATCCTTCATAAAGTTGTTTATTTTCCTTTTCTAATAGAGGTTCATCATAAATACCAGCATTGTCCCCATCCTCATCCGGCTGCGAAAACAAATATTGGATCATTTGATTTGTCCCATCATCTTCTTCCATGGGATCATTAACTTGATTTGTCCCATCATATTCTTCCATGAGATCCTCATTTGCTTGGTCATGATGTTCCTCAGCTTGTACAACATCATTTCTACTAACACTTGGTGCAATATTCTGTGGAAAGTTAGAGGCAACTCTAACTTTATAGTTACAAACAATCATGCAAAATTAGTGTATACTATAACAAACATTCAAACAATATATATACATATATGTATAATTTTATATAAAATTGACAAAATAAAAAGAGATAATGAATATATAGCTAATTACCATGGGACGATATTCATTCGATCCACCATCAATGTGCCCATATTTCCTACAATGTTTTGTAGTTGTTGCCATTAAAATTCTTATGGAATGTGTTGTCGCAAGAGTTGGTTCTAAGCTATAATAGAGCCAAGTCTTAGCACATTTTAAATGAAAAAATAAGTTATCACTCAGAACTTGATTTGGGTTGCGTGCAAGTAAATTTTGAGATAACCACGAACCACTTTTGATTAGAAGTTGCCCCTTCCAACTCGAGAGGGATCTTTCGAATATATGTCATGATAGGATATCCAATAAGCTGAACAACATGCAGATCTGTGGGTAACAAAAAGTTTTGAGGTTTTTAGGGTTGATGGGTTGGACCAGGAGGTAGTCCATTGGGCATGGAATCAAATGATCAAGCAAATAATAATATTTTTTCGGAAATGGAAATCCATGGAGCAGAGGTGAGATAGAAGTTGATTACAAAGAGAAGGATTTATAAAAGTATGGCAGCAGAATAAAGAGAAAACATATCAATACACAAGGAGCACTTAGCGATTAGTGAATTCCAAGCATAAATTAGTGGAAAGAGATGGTTGGGATAGAGCATCTAGCAAAGGATGAATTCTAAACCTTGATCTCTGCAAGAAATAACCTATAACCAGTCTGCAATAGAGCATCTAACATAGGATGAATTCTATTACAAAACAACTACAAATCGAGAAGAAAATATAGATGGAGTGATATTGAAACTAATAAAATGGACAAACTCTGCAAGCAAAATCACAAGAATCTCTGATATGGATAAAACATGCTTCTGCAATCTTTTATTAAACTGAAAATGAAAGATACATCCCAGGAGTACTAATCCTGTGTCTTTCCCCTCATTTTAAAAATATGCCTCATATATGTATTGAGGTCGGAATCCTCTCTAATCTAAAAGATAACAACGGTTACAAACAATTCTTGAAACTTTTTTCCATAGAAAATGGGCCAAACTGCTGAAAACTGGGGCTGTCGTTATGGCTTTGTATCTCTCGAATTGCGATAGCTGTGTATAAAATTAAATATGATTTTTTTCATCAGTTTATTCTAAGAAAAAACCTCTCCCATTTTCCTGAGATCCATTTTCATTTGCCCCAAATTTGCATTTAACAAACATGTGTCAAAACAGGAAAATATGAAATCCAAAACTTAGGTCTTGGAGATGGATTTGATTCTCCCAATATGTGACACCTATAGGGAAAATGAGAGAGTATAATTATATATGATGTGTTATGCACAAAATCCTCCAACCGTTTCTCAAAATGATACTCCAGTCGCTCAGAATCATCATTTGAAAATGATGACTCAGCACAGTAAAAAACGCCACATTTCTAAAAATGAACCTCATCTTTCAGGGGAATTTCGACTTCCTTCCCAAGATCCAAATGAAATTATGAAGACACCACTGGAAATATTAGTATTTTTATATGTTGATCGACTATTCGAATGCAGAACACAACCTCTCCAAGGCTAAGAAAATTGTGTTTTTCTAAAGCAGTTTTGCATATGACTCAAGTCCCGATTTCGGGTTTTGGGTATCATGTCTTCAAGAGTTATGACATGAAAGGAATCCCAAATCATGATGGGATTAATTATACAATAATCATTCATCTTAATCTCTTAATTAATCACAATTTGTAATTAATCTTTAACCTTTCATAGATTTAAGTGTCGGGACTTCGATAATGCTTGACGCGAGAAATCATGAATCGCGAAATTGCGATGAGATTTATTAACGTTAATATTTCTTAATATTTAATTAACTCATATTATCCTTTAATACTTTAGTGAATTCGTGGATCAAGGTTGTAGTTATTAAAATATCTACATTGGCCAAATCCTTGACCGAAAAAATCCTAGACTTGTGAGATTTTTCTCCATGTGGCTTAATGCTCGGTGTATATGGTCATTCCATTGCCAATGCTTCCATTCATTCTCCTTGTGACTCAATTCTCTAACACATGGTACATTTCTTTGATTCTCACGTGAACCCTATCTTTGGATTTTTCGTGAGTTGGCTTGTGACTGTTATACTGTTGTGGCATTTGGGGTTGATTCCGGTGTTATTTGACTGAAGATGATAGGTAGAGAACATTCATTGATGCACGTGACAAACAAAGGGCCATTTTCTCACATCTACACTTTCGACAGTTAAACACTATAAAAAAAATTCTCTCCTAAGTTACCGAAAGACAAAATTTCAAAATTTGTTACAATGGAGGCTCCATCTAGGGATGGTGCTTTCCTACAAAGTGCCAAGAACAGTAGACCACGTGCCTTCATCCATTGGGAGACCTGAGATCATCCTTATCAAAAGCTAAACCCTGTCACTTTGCTTGCACCTTTTCGAAACAAAAAACCGCTTATGCATTCATTGGGMTATGGAGTTGTAATGCTTTAAAACAAAACCATATTGGATTCCAAACTAAACCAGAAACATATTGAAAACCACTATTGTACTCTAGTGCTCAAAGTCAAGCTTATTTATATACATCACCTACTCTAAYCGATATCACTGCTTTGTTCAAGTATAGGAAAACTTCCAAATCAACCAAGCGAGTATCCGACTAATAAAATTAATTATACTTCCATCTTTGAGTAAAAGGATGACATGAGAAGTTGCAAATTTCAAAACATGCCCTSGGAGAAGGTACTTACAGTTTTGAAATCCATACTTTAAGAAGTCGGAAATAAAAAATTTAGTCCCCCATTTTGACTCCATATAAAATACTACTAGATCATAAAAGTCGCATAGAAATACCTCATTTTGTTGTTGTTCCAACTGACTGAAATGTTGTTTCTTGTTGCCTTTACTGATCTGAATGTTAAATGTGGACTGGTCAATATTTGTTGGCGAAACATGCATGATCATTGCTGATCTGAACCTGTCTTCTCTCTTTCATCATATCCCTGTAATCTGAATTCATCACTATGATATCCTGGCCTATTACAACTGACAATTTTTAAGAGAGAAGAAGAGATATGTTCATTTCCTACACTACTGTCTTGATAGTGATCAAATAAAAATTGAGTTTGAAAATATGCATCATGAAAAAAATTATGATCACCCTCTCCAACAATGATATCTTTAGAGGATGTATCAAAGTTAAAAGGATCTTCATTGGACTCTTGAACAACGGATTCATATCTATTTTCAACCATAGCATTCATACTTTTTTGATCATCTCTTAGTTGATAAATAGGATTTGATGAAATTTCATTAGACAACAAATCTTTAAAATCCTCTTCATCATCACTATATTTATCGAATACTGGAAAATCATAATAAAATCCTGAAGGTTTCTGCATTGAAAAATCAGTAATCTGATCTTGAAACAGATTTCGAAAAATATCACTATCTTCTTCATCATCAGTAGCCTTTACATCAAAATCTAAATCATTCTCAAACACCAAACATTCTTCAGGATGGTTAAACATGACAACCACCTCTTTTTCATGAAACAAAATAGAGTCTACAAGATCTTCAAGACTATGTGGATGTTGCAGATCTGTGTAAGCAGGGGTTGCAACATGGTTGTTCAGGAGCAGATCTATCTCTTGTTCTGTTAAAGGAGGAGGTGGTCTGTGCAATTTCTGGATCAAGCAACTATTGTTTTCTTTCTCTTCTGCAGGTTGACCATGATGTTGAATATATTTTTCTTGAATGTGATCACAAGAGCTAACATATCCTACTTTTTTATGAGTCAACTCTTCTTCATACTAATTATCTTCATCGACTTGAGAAATTTATGATATTCCTTCCTCCTCTTGAAGAAGATGTGTTTGATCTGTTTGTCTTATGACTTGTATATTACAACAATCTTCAAAAAGTATTTCAGTTGAATAGATTCTTTTACAATGCTGATGAAAAAGTATGTGAAAATCTTTCAATGAAGGAATACTAGAATGACGTAAATATTTATACCAGAGTCTAGCATCTCTTTCCAACGAAAACATAAACAGTTTCATGAGGACATATTCATGATGTATATTTAATTCATCCATGAGCTTGTGGAATTCAAACAAGTGTTGAGCGGGATTTTCGTCCGCATATTCTCCAAACTTAGGAAGGACATCTTCCCAAACTTCAATGTCTGGAATAGTGTTTGGAAAACCATAAACATCTGTAAAGTCCAGAGGAGAAAACCTTGCAGAAATCCAAGAAATAAATGAAACCGACATTCTGAGACCAGTGGAGTCACCAGTGAATCATGTAGAGTCTTTGAACCAAGGATTCGTTAGGTGAATGATCACAACCAATTGAATGTCTATCCCTTGTTCACCATCAAGGAATAGATCTAAAATTTTGTCGTATCCCAGGGAAGATATATTCGTTCCTATGCTCCTCGACAATGGTGCTAGAAAATGTTGTTGCAAGAGTTGGTTCTAGGCTATAATAGAGCCAAGACTTAGCACATTTTAAATGAAAAAATAATTTATCACTCAGAACTTGATTTGGTTTGCATGTAAGTAAATTCTTAGATAACCACAAACCACTTTTGATTAGAAGTTTCCCCTTCCAAACCAAGAGGGATCTCTTGAATATATGTCACAATAGGATATCCAGTAAGCTTAACAGTGAGCAGATATGAGGGTAACAAATTTTTTTGAGGTTTTTAGGGTTGATGAGTTGGACCAGGAGGTATTCCATTGGGCATGGAGACAAATGATCAAGAAAATAATAAGAGTGTTTCGGAAATGAAAATCCATGGAGCAGAGGCAAGATAGAAGATGATTACAAAGAGAAGGATTTATAAAAGTATGGCAGTAGAATAAAGATAAAGCATATCAATACACAAGGAGAACTTAGTGATGAGTGAATTCCAAACATAAATCAGTGGAAAGAGATGGTTGGGATAGAGCATTTAGCAAAGGATGAATTCTGAAACTTGATCTCTGCAAGAAACAACCTATAACTAGTCTGCAACATCTAATCTAAGAGAGGATGAATTCTATTAAAAAACAGTTACAAATCGAGAATAAATATAGATGGAGTGATATTGAAAATAAGAAAATTGACAAACTCTGCAAGCAACATCACAAGAATCTCTGAAATGGATAAAACATGCTTTCGTAATATTTTATTAAACTGAAAATGAAAGCTATAGCCCAGGAGTACTACTCCCATGTATTTCCCCCCATTTTACAAATATGCCTCATATATTTATAGAGGTCTAAATCCTCTCTAATCTAAAAGATAACAACAATTACAACCAATTCTTGAAACTTTCTACCATAGAAAATGGGCCAAATTTCTGAAAACTGGGGCTGTGGTTATGGCTCTGTATCTCTCAAATCATGACAGTCGTGTATAAAATTTAGGAGTCTTGTTTGCATCTGTTTATTCTGAGAAAAAACCTCTCTCGGTTTCCTGAGATCTGTTTTCATTTGCCCCAAATCTGCATTTAACAAACATGTGTCAAAACAGGAAAATATGAAATCCAAAAATTAGGGCTCAGAGATGGATTTGATTCTCCCAATCTGTGACCCCTGTAAGAACCCTGAGAGAGTATAATGATCTTTGATGTGTTAGGCACAAAATCCTCCAACCGTTTCTCAAAATTATACTCCAATCACTCAAAATCATCATTTGAAAATGATGACTCAGCACAGTAAAAAACGCCACATTTCTGAAAATGAACCTCATCTTTAGAGGGAGTTTTGAATGTCTTCCCAAGCTCCAAATTAAATTATGAAGACACCACTGGAAATATTAGGATTTTTGTATGTTGATCGACTATTCGAACACGGAAAAAAGCTTCTCCACGGCTAAGAAAATTGTTTTTTTCTAAAGCAATTTTGCATATGACTGGAGTTCCGATTTTGGGTTTTCGGGTTTTGGGGTTTTGGGTATCATGTCTTCAAGAGTTATGAAATGAAAGGAATCCAAAATAACAATGGGATTAATTAAACAATAATATTTTTTCGTAATCTCTTAATTAATCACGATTAGCAATTAATCTTTAACCTTTCGTAGATTTAAGTGTCGGGACTTCGATAATGCTTGACGCAAGAAATCCCGAATCGCGAAATTGCGATGAGATTTATTAACGTTAATATTTATTAATATTTAATTAACCCGGATTATCCTTTAATACTTTAGTGAATTCAAGGATCAGGGATGTAGTAATTAAAATATTTACGTCGGCCAAATCCCCAACGGCCAAAAATCCTGGACTCGTGAGATTTTTCTCCATGTGGCTTAATGATCGATGTATGCGGTCGTTCCACTGCCAATGCTTCCATTCATTCTCCTTGTGACTGAATGCTCGAACATATGGTACATTTCTTTGATTCTCACGTGAACCCTATCTTTGGATTTTTCATGAGTTGGCTTGTGACTGTTATACTATTGTTGCATTTGGGGCTGATTTCAGCGTTATTTGACTGAACATGACAGGTAGAGAACATTTAGTGATGCGCGTGATAGACAAATGGTTGTTTTCTCACATCTACACTTTCGGCAGTTAAACACTATAAATGTTTTTCTCTCCTAAGTTACTGAAAGACAAAATTTCAATATTTGTTACAACAAAGGCTCCATCTAGGGATGGTGCTTTCCTACAAAGCGCCAAGAATAGTAGACCACGTGCCTTCATCCATTGGGTGACCTAAGATCATCCTTATCAAATGCTAAACCTTGTCACTTTGCTTGCACCTTTCTGAAACGAAAAACCTCTTATGCATTCATTGGGATATGGAGTCGTAATGCTTTAAAACAAAACCATACTGGATTCCAAACTAAATTGGAAACATACTGAAAACCATTTTTGTACTCTAGTGCTCAAAGTCGAGCTTATTTATATACATCACCTACTCTAACCGATATCACTGCTTTGTTCAAGTGTAGGAAAACTTCCAAATCAACCAAGCGAGTATCCGACTAACAAACTTAATTATACTTCCATCTTTGAGAAAAAGGATGACAGGAGAAGTTGCAAATTTCAAAACATGCCCTAGGAGCAGGTACTTACAGCTTTGAAATTTAGACTTCAAGAAGTCGGAAATAAAAAATTCAATCCCCCATTTTGACTCCATATAAACTGCTACTGGATCATAAAAGTCACATAGAAATACCTCATTTTGTTGTTGTTCCAACTGACTGAAATGTTGTTGTTTGTTGCCTTTACTGATCTGAATGTTAAATGTGGACTGGTCAATATCTGTTGGGGAAACATGCATGATCAACTGCTGATATAAACTTGTCTCCTCTCTTTCATCATATCCCTGTAATCTGAATTCATCACTATGATATGCTGGCCTATTACAACTGACAATTTTTAAGAGAGAAGAAGAGATATGTTCTTCATTTCCTACACTACTATCTTGATAATGATCAACTAAAAACCAAGTCTGAAAATATGCATCATGAAAAAATTTATGATGACCCTCTCCAATGATGATATCTTTAGAGTATGTATCAAAGTTACAAGGATCTTTACAGGGGCAATAACATCTACGATCACCCTTTTCACCCTCTTTACTTTTTAAATCATCAAATATTTATAGTTCAATTTTAGGTCACAATCATCGCAATTGCGACCGCGACCTAAAATATTTCTTTTTTTTACCTATTTATTTGTCATATTTAACGGTCACTTTTAACGTTCACTTATAGAGGTCATTCGTTGCTCTTGCAACAAATGTTGACCATATTAATTTAGACAAAGTAAATTCATTGAGATAACAATGAATATGGGGTGGATTTAGAAAAAAAATGAATAATTGAACTTTTTCTCTTGAATGTTGCGACGAAAGAGTACTTTCGTCGCAAGTGGTCGTCGCAATTTTTTCAATATGTAGTAGTGCATGGTTGAAGAAAAGAAGGTGTTGCTGGAAAAGGTTGACACTTTGAAGAATGTTGCAGATTCATTGACAAAGTCTGTGAGCATAGAGAAGTTCTCCTGGTGTAGAGTAACAATGGGAATTGTTTCCCTGGATTGTTGACAATGTAATCCTATGAACCCTTGTATGTAAAGAAAACAACAAGTGGGAGAATGTTGGGTATGTGTTATATTATTTGCATGTGTGTGTGTGTGTGTGTGGGTGTGTTAGATTCAACAACTACGTCTGACGATCCCCAACTCATTCTCTCTTTGTGTCATGTGCATCAAGAATTTTTCTGGGGGGGTCCTAGGGGGTCAGGTTTGCCCCCCCCCCCTGGTTATGCGCATCATTTGGGGAAGCACCTCAAAATTGTTTTGGGGTGGATTTTGCTATTTTTAGCGGTTTTCTAAATTAATCTCGGATTAGTGGAATAGGGTTTTGGTAGCTACGGAATACGTAAAATATAGTATATATTGTATTGTGAATGGGGAAATTAATACAATAAAGACTTGAAAGGTGCAACACCAAGGAAGGTTGGTTTTCTCTCGGTTAAGGGTTTCCAGCGTAAATCTTTGTGTACTATGTGTATGAGCCATTGATTAATTTTTGTTTTACTTAAGAATCTGTATGCATTGATTTACTTCATAGGTTTAAAACTTACAGAATAAAAGAACAAAGGCATCAAATTTCACAGAACAACATGGATTATCTCCAGTTGCAGTTGAAGAACCCATGCTTGAGGATCAGAATGAAAAACTAGACCATATCAATGAGGAATATGAATAAATAGATGAAATATTGAAAATATTAATATCGGTTCTCCCTTCTTTCTCAGGTAAAAATTTTAAACTTTGGGCAATTAAAGTGAAAGGATTACTTGGTTCAGTAGATTTATGGCATTATGTTCAAGATCGTTTTGTTAATTCTCATGATAAGAGAAGAGGTGCAATAGAATTGTATCTTATTCAGTCATCACCTGATGAAAGCATTTTGTCTTGTATTTTATATGAATTTGGTGAAGTACATAGTGCAAAAATGTTTTGGGATATTATAGAGTTGAAGTTCAGTGTGAGGGGGAGCAAGATAGATGAAGATTAAATTAATCAATATACTGTTGTTGAAAATGGTGATTGTATGGACAACCTTATAATTGAAATACAAACTAAAGATGGTATAACTAAAGGTATAATGATTAATGATGAAAGTGTGTCTATAGTTGACAATAAAGAAGCTTGTGATAATGAGGAAACTGCCAATGATGCGGTATGTAGTGATTTAATGAATTCAACAACTAAGGTTGTTGATGAAGATGAAGGTGTCATTGCTTATGAAACATTGTGTGAATCGTTGGTAAATCCAGTTAAATATGATGATGAACATTTTTCAAGTGAATGTTGGTTCCAAATGTTGCAGGAGAAGAAACTCATAGATGATTTGTTAAGTGGAAAAGTAACCTTGTTTGAAGAACATGTTGATGAAACTACAACATGGAATATTGTTGCAAAAGAAGAATCAAAAGACAAAGATGAGTCAACACTTGAAGAAAATGGCCTTAATGCATCAACAATAAAAGTAGAAGAAATTGAACAAGAATAAGAGCACTCAGATGAAGTGTCAACAAAGTTTGAAGAAGATTTACAATTTCTTGAAGATTGGCTTGAAACACCATGTTTTGATGGAGCCTGCACAAAATTTGTAGTAGCAGACAATAGAAATGAAGAATAAATAAATGATGAAGACAACATAGAATGGGAAGAAACAATGGATAAATCTGATGAAGTTCATCACATTCTAATGCATTGGAGTCCTAAAGAAATTAGATTTTACTATGAGTTAATGTTGAAACATTCCATTCAATAGGGCATAGATGATTGTGGCCAAGTATAGAGGCCAACTATCAATGAAAATTTTGAGTAATTTATAGATATTGAAGGAAACTCTAGGACAATAAAGTTGCAACCAACTTCCAGAATGAAGGAGAACATAATGAAGATTAAAGTGGAAGATAAAACAAGTCATGAAGTATTCAAGATATGGAGCAGGAAATGTAAGAAGACAAACAAGTATTATCTGACAACAAGAAATGTTTTCATGAAATTTCTAATTTGTAATCCTAGATGAGACTAAGATCGACAAGCATGTTATGTGTTGTCATTGTATTTAATCCATTTCTCCATTAAGGGGGAGTGTTGGAGAATAATGGTGAAATTTCATAGTTAGAAAATTGTTAGAACCAATTTCTATTATATGCTAGTTTAGTCTTTGGTTGGTTTTCAGATCCATGATTTTAGGAAATTGTTATAGGCTATCCTAGCCTATAAATTTGTGTTGCAATTTATCAAATTTGAAATGCAGAGTGAGAATGTGAGTGTAGTCTCACTTGTGTGAGCCCTTGTGGTTGTGTGATTGATCTCTAATTATGAGTGAAGATATCTTCACAAGACACCAAAACTAATTTCATTGAAAATGAAAGGCCCAATAGAGTGCTTGAAATTAAATTTGTGGAGTATAAAGAGTGTTGATATTAAAGTACTTCAGAATCGTCGTTATAGCCAAAAGTTTGGATCTTTACAATGAGCTACGGCTATTTTAATGAAAAAGGGGGCAAATTTGTAGAAATATTCATTTGGGAAAGGAATTTGACATGGAAAGTTAATGCCAAATTCTTGAAAAACCTAAAGCTCTCAATACATATAGTCATTTCACCAATCACTGGCAATGGCAGCCGATTTGATTCATTAACATTTGAGAAAACTTGTTTAAGTTCGTGGAAGGAAGTAATTTTGTTGTTGACAGAGGTACGCTCTTTTGCACATTTTTCCCACTACCATTTTTATGAGGGTGAAGAAAATACTTTTTCCACTTTATGCAAAAGATCATATATGCTTTAATTTCCTTCATCCATACTTTATTCGTTACTCGTCAGCAACCGATAAAACGGGCACCAAGTCGTCTGAACTTGTGCTATGCACATGGCGAAATGAACGAAATTTTTTTTCTACTCTGTAATATGTTGATATTAAATCTCTATTTTTATTATTTTTGAGTTTTATTTAAAACTGGTTGCGAGAGTTGGCTCAGAACATCATATAAATGTCAATAAAGTACATTCTCTGTAATTTATCACACTCTTAAACTGAGTCTGAGTCTGTTGTGATTTATAGTGAAAGTAGGGAACTCGTTAATCTTCAAGAAGCAATGCTTTTCAATTAAACATGGATTTAAGAAATGATAGTGAATGTTTGTTTTAACTGGGGATGTGTGGAAACCACCGATTATAGTTGTATAAAAGACTTAGAAAATCACCTGGTTCGGATTGATCGTCTGGAATCGTGGAAGTTAGATGGGTATACGCAGCACTAGAGCACATGCAGGGACCATTTGTTGTTAGAACTTCCTGAGTGCCAATGCTCTAGCACAAACGTACTACAGGTATCTTGCAAACTAGACAACGCTCTCAATGAGTTAAACAGTTCGCTTTCTGGTTCTTCTATTAGTATCTTGCTAAAGGTTTAGTTAGTGATCACTTATAGAACCAAATTGCACACACAAATCTATGTATATTTTATTAATCAGTGAAACATATTTATACAATATTTTTTCCTCAACCGTATAAACATAAATAAGATTTGATAGTTAGAGAAGATCTCTCACAATTAATAAGATCTAACAAACCCAAACTAATCTATGTAAGCATTAATTCTAACACACTCCCTTAAATGCTTACATCACAAATAACTGTAACGAACCGCCTCGTTACGACAGCTACTCTAGTGCCAGGTGCAAA
>ML776560.1:1713783-1726370 GCA_009831015.1 Picea engelmannii | reverse complement strand
CCACAAGCTTAATTGGAATTATAACATTGAGAAAAGGATTATTGGGGGATGGAAAGCTTATTATGGGCTTGAAAACAATTGTAAATCAACTGAACTTTGGATTTGGGATAAGAAGAAACTCCTCTTTGAGACTCTTGTTACACTTGTTATTCTTTATGGATGTGAAGTCTGGGATTGTAGTATCTCTCGTGAATCCTAGAGAAAGATAGATCAAATACAAAAGAATTTTATAACCTATAATCTCAAAATTAAAGGAAATACGCCCTATCCCATCCTCCTCATAGAAAATAGTATCTCCCCTATTGAGAGCATGGCTATGACTAGATACCTAATGTATAAGAACAAGTTAAACAACATGGAAGACAAGAGGCTACCTAAAATTGCTTCCAAATCAAGTCATAACCACCACCGACTCAAGCGAGGATTGCATAAAGACGCCCAATATTGGCTAAACTATTGGGGAATCATGGAAGAAGCCATTTTGCAGAATAAAGATACTATTAAAAAAAATGTCAAATCAAAATTTAAGGAAAAAATGTGGTGTGATAAAGAGTTAGAGGAAAAAAGAAAATTAAGGTATTATAAAGATGTAATCAACCCTAATCTAGAAGATCAAAATTATCTATTTGTTTTGCCATGTGTAAAGAAAAAAATAAGCATTGCTAAGATAAGAACAAATTCTCACGAGCTCCGTAGTGAAACTGGGCAATGGTCAGTTCCTAAAACGCCATGGGATGAAAGAGTGTGTCACCTTTGTGACACTAAGAAGGTTGAAGATGAAAAGAACTTTCTCTTAGATTGTCGAGCCTATACCCATATTAGATCTCATTTTCAAAATATTGATCACACTACCAACGTTCCTAACTTCTTAACTCAACAAAAGTATGGTGATCTTGGAAATCTTATCTTAATGTTTTTTGAGCACATAAACAAAATTCTAAACAATCACAAGTAATCACTTACCCTCTTAAGGTCTGATAGACCAATTAAGTCTTAGTAAACGTTAATCATCATCATCATCATCATCAACTTACAAATCCTTTTAATAACCATGAAAATGAAGATGATGGTTATCGTGAATTATATATGAATGAAATCACATTGTCATTTGAATTAATGAAAATTTCCAAATCATGAAATTAATTATTATTGCAAATATGTTTATCTAGAAAATGTTATTTAAAAATCTTAAAAATATTTTAATATAAAATATTAAAATTAACATGTCCTACGACATTGATAGTATGTAGCGCTATTCTTTTCATCTTGATTTCTGATAACTAATCAATGTGACCACTCCTTCCCTTGTAGATAACAACAATATCGTGAATTTCTTCATTAGGTTTAAATTGTAAGGCTTCCAACATACTTTATATATATATTTCTTTAAGTAATGCAAGTTTTCAAGGGGAAAGGAAAATGATTTTAACGTGGAATAATTTTTATGATTCATAGTAGCTTTTTTTATAATAGTCTTGATATGCACAATTACATTTTTTTTTAAAATAAGTCACACTATTTATGTACTTTTGCAAAAGTGTTAAGTATTTATTTCTTTTCACAAGATTCATTCATAAGTGTTTGACATGCAAGGGTTGAGGTTTTTTTCATCCTTTTGCAAAAGTGTAAGTATTTCTTTCTTCTCACACAATTCATTCATAAGTGTTTGACATGCAAAGGTTGAGGTTTTTTTCATCTTGTTATTACAAAAAATATTGTGATTAACTTTTTCATGATATTTCTGACACAAACCAACAACCATGTAAAATAATTTTTTATGTTCTCATAGCAAGTTTTATTTCATTTTTAACTTACAACTAAGTTCATCAATTATTGCACAAAGTTTATATTGAGACACAATTTGAATGGATTTTTCAAACAAGTGGTATGTTTAGATGTAATTATGCACATGTCTAAATGTTTAGACGTGTGGAAGTCATCCAAAACCTTATATCTTAGTAATTTAATTAAATTAAATGAATTCTTAAAGTAAAATGATTTTATAAATAAAGTGATTTTAATTTAATGAAATGTTAAATTTATTAGCATTAGTGAATTAAATGAATCTTAGCCAGTGATCTCAAGTGACTTGAGATCTAATATCAATCATTAATAACTTTGGAGATTAAGTTTATGTTTGATTCTGTCATAACTCAAGATTATAAAAGAAAGGCTAGGTGAAGGAGAAAAAAACAAGAGAGCACATAGGAGCAAAGAAGGACTTTTGCTCATGTTCTTGAGTCATCCACTTAGAAGAAAATAAGGACTTTTTCTCAATTGCTTGAATCACAAAGGAATGTGATTCAAGGGGATCTCAGATAAGTGAAGAAGGAAATTCATCTATAGATCAAGTCCAAAGGAGGAAGGTGCAAAGGTGTGGTAAGAGGAGAAACCCCAACAACCAAAAATTGAAGGATATATTTATGGGTAGTACTAGTAGGTAGATCTCATGCAGATCTAAGGTACTAGTAGGAAGATCTAGAAAATATGAGGTACCAATCGACAAATCTAGCAAACATGAGGTACAAGTCGACAAATATAGCAAATATGAAGCACAAGCGGATAAATCTAGCAATTTGAGGTATGAGCGGGAAAATCTTGTAGATCTGAGGTGCCACCGGGTAGATCTAGCATATTTGAGGTACCAATGGATACATCTAGTGCATATTAAAGATATCAGCATGCACATCTAACAAATATGANAACATATATATATATATATATATATATATATATATATATATATATATATAAGGACAAATAGCAAGATCCAATCCATATCTGAGTGTCCATCAGGAAGATCTGTGCATATCAAAAGAGGATTTCTTTAAGGCCTAAGTTGTGAGGTTTGTTGTATTTAAATTTTTCCACAATGGGCCATTTTCCCAGTAAGGGAGCCCTTGTAAGCTTGGATTCATTAAAATGAAAAGTTGATTTGAAGGGAAAAAAAATTGTGTGCATGTGTGAAGTTTGGTTTCCAATTTTGCTTATGTTGTTTATTATTTCCAACTAGTATATTTTATTATGTTTGTTGTAATTTATTTATTAGCAAGGAAAAACATAAGGTAGTAAAGTATCTAGGTGTTGTGAATTGAGATTTCAACATGGTATTCAGAGCATGTTGAAAATTAGCATGGTATCAAAGCGTTATTAGTTTAACATGGTGTTAGAGCTTTCACTTTTAGAGGAAGATCAATTTCAGGTTATACAAGAGTTTATGACAAAATATCTATTAGATCTATTTTGCATTAGTGGATGTTTAAAGGTACCAAACACAAATCTACAATATCTTGCAGCAGATCTGCAAAGAGATCTCTGCAAATCTATAAACCAACAAATTTGAAACCCTATTTTACTATGCCTAAAGGAAAAGGAACATGTTTTCGATAGTTCAGATCTAAAAAAATTGTGCTAGCTAGTCTCAGGTATGAACATAAGTTGGATGAAGCATGGGAGTTGTTCAGCAATCTTACAAAGAGGGACTTAGGGATCCATGTGGAGCTTGGTGATGATGTCAATTATGCAGTGAAGGGTAAGAGAACTGTTTTGTTCCATCTTGATTCAAGTGGCTCGTTGGAAGCTCGAGATGTGCTATATGTACTAGTTATAAAGGACGAGGAGCAGGAGGCTCCAAAGGGAGAAAAATATTCAAAGGCTTCTGGTTCAAGGACTCAACCTTTAGGTGTGGAGGAGGAGTTATCCCCTTCCAGTTCTGTCAGGGGACACATGTGGTTTACGCAAACATTGAAGGATGCTCAAGAGCATGTTGAGGCTCCAAGGAGCACTGTCAGGGAGAGCGGGCCTTCAAGAAAGTTTCCTAAGTATATGGCACTAATGAGTAACATCATTGATTCTAAGTCTTCCATTGTTCATGAAGCATCAAACCGATAGGTTTGGTGGGATTTCATGGTGCAGGATGATGTGTGGGACATTGTGTCGGGACCAGAAGGAAAATAAGTTCTAGGTGGCTCTTCCAGAAGTACCTTCCTCGCTAAGAGGGAGTGTTGATGTTTATAGCATCGAACAAGCACTTCCAAATACTAGGTATAACTTTCTAAAAGTGTGGAAGTTGTCCAAAGCCTTCTACCTTATTAATTTACTTTAATTAAAGGAATTATTAAAGTAAAGTTCTTTTATAATTAAAGTGACTTTAATTTAATGAAATTATAAAGTTATTAACATTAGTGAATTAAATGAAACTTAGTCATTGATCTCAAGTGAGTTGAGATATAATCTCAATCATTAATCACTTTGGATATTAGAATTATGTTTGATTTGGTCATAACTCAAGATCATAAAAGAAAGGCTAGGTGAAGGAGAAAAAAACAAGAGAGCACACAAGAGAAAAGAAGGAATTTTTCTCATGTTCTTGAGTCATCCATTTAGGAGAAAAGAAGGACCTTTTCTGAAGTTTTTGAATCACAAAGGAATGTGATTCAAAAGGATCTTGGATAGGTGAAGAAGAAATTTCATCTAGAGATCAAGTCCAAAGGAGGAAGGTGCAAAGGTGCAGTAAGTGGAGAAAACGCAACAACCAGAAATTGAAGCATAGATTTATGGGTAGTACGAGTAAAAAGATCTAGTGTATATATGAGGTACCAGTGGGAAGATCTAGAAAATATAAGGTACCAACATACATATCTAGAATATTTGAGGAATGAGTGGAAAAATCTAGCAGATGTGAGGTATAAGTAGACATATCTAGCAAATATGAGTTACGAGCGAGTAGATCTTGGATATCTAAAGTACCAACAAGTAGATCTAGTATATTTGAGGTACGAGTAGATAGATATAGTGCAGGTCAAAGCTATTAGTAGGTATATCTGGTAGATCTAAGGTACCAGTAGGAAGATATTACAAATTTGAGGACCAACAAGCATATCTAGTGCAAATCTGAGTGTCCAATAGGTAGATCTACAGAGGGTTTCTTTAGTACTTGATTTGCTAGGTTTGTTATATTTTTATTTTTCCTCAGTGGTCCATTTTCCTAGTAAGGGAGCCCTTGTAAGCTTGGATTCATTATAAATAAAAATATTATTTGAAGGGCATAATTTTTGTGTGCATGTGTGAAGTTTGATTTCCAATTTTTCTTCCATTGTTTATTATTTCCAGCTAGTATATGTTATTTTGTGTGCTCTAATTTATTTATAAGAAAGGAAAAACACAAGTAGGAAAGTATCTAGGTGTTGGGAATTGATATTTCAACATAGTGCTTAGAGCGTGTTGAAAATTAACATGGTGTCATAACACTTTCTAGGGTAAAATGGACAAATTTCACATTTTATTTCTTTTCGGATTTTGAGCCAAAGGTAATTTTTTAAGCTTCATGAGAATAATTTCAAAAAACCGATTCTTGATCTAGATCCTTTGGGAAAAAATAAGTGAATGAAAAAATGACCAGATTGGAGGTTCAATGAAAAAGATATGGCACCTTGAAAATCTATTATTTTGGGGCTTTTTTGTTATGATCATGACACTTGGATTTATTTCCATGGGTTTTTTAGTCAAATTTATAGAAACAAACTGTAAATTTGTCTTCCTTGTATAAAAATACACATTTGATAAGGAAAAAATATATTTTTTAATGATTTTTGGTGATGACCATGGATATTGTAGCACATATATCTTTTGACATAATGCCTATATTGTAGCCACACAACCACTATTTGAAAAAATACTTCTGTGGATTTGAGATTGTGTATTATATGATATATTTCTAAGTAATATTAAACACAATATAGTGTTAATAAAGCATATTTATAGAGTGTTTGGAGATCTTAGAGGAAATGTGGATCATAGTGGCCATTGAAGGGGACTATACCAACGACTTATAGGGCTAGTGTGATTTAGAAAAGGGTTGCATAGAATTGTATATGGACATTTTCTATTTATGGGATGGTAGTTACTTTTTCCTTTTCTTTGATGCACATACCGCTTCATATGAAGAGAACATCATTGAGGGAAGGCATGGAAAGGTGGTGCCTATTAGATTCCAGTATGATTCTTCTTATAGTGGAAGTGTTCCTTCCAACACCTCCCTTTTGTGGTTATATGGCTGATAGTATTCGTATGAATGGATTTATTTGGATCCACATGACCTTGGTGAGCATTTGGAGCACACCTCTTAACAATTAATTGAGATCAAGTGTCATTCATTAGGAGTCAACATCAATAGCTATACATATAACCTAGGTTTATAAATGGGCTTTTTGGACAACTTTGGAATTATGGTAAGCACCCATGGGACCTTGGTTTATGGTTGTACATAATGGTTACAAGCATTGTCGCATTGGGGACAATGCTTCTCAAAAGGGGATGGAATGGTGAGATCCTCCTTAGGGGTGTAATAAGGGCCTAGGGTGTCATTAGAGTCAATAATAGGATAATTATGGTGGCCAATTAATGTAATATAGATTAGGTCCATTATATAATTAGCATTCAATAAATGTATTTGAACTCATTAAAGAATACTCACTAAGAATATCCACACCTTGAGAATGATTAAAAGTGAATGAATATCAATGTCACTTAAAGGGGTCAACCAACCACATTACAAATTATGTTTACAAATAACTCTTGATGATATGTAATATTGACACCTAAGGTTTGACAAAGGATGAATGTGCACCACAAGTTAGCAATGTGTGCACTCAAGAATATGCACTATGTGGTGCAATGTTTTAGTGTCTCTGTCATCTAAGATATTGTGTGTGCCAACCCGTTTTGTATTGTGCACAAGGACCTAAAGAGATCACATGTAGGTTGGAATGGAAAGAATCTTCAGTAATCATTATAACTATTTTGTAACAACCCGATTGGTCATGGTTGAGGTTGTGGATGAGTTGGCAAGTTTTTTTATGATTTCCATGCTCCATGGAAGATATAGGAGAAATCCATGCAGATATGTAAGGGTTGTTTTTTTTTTCATTAAGAGTGATAAAGTAGTATGATAATGGGGAATTTGTAGAGAAGTTAGAGCTCTAGTTATGTTTTGTATCAGTTATGGTTATGTTCAAAGATATTTGTGTGAATATGAGAGAGAAAGTAGCTCTGAGCACAAGGCTCATCTTTGTTTTAATTTTTAATACATCTTGAGCATGATTCAACCTCTGTGTATGGAATTGTATTTGAATTCCTTTGATTTTAATGAATAAATTCTGAAGCACGTTTATATTTGCATATGATGAGTTATGGTCTGAATGTATGCATGTTTTATATTATTCTATGGAGTAAGCTTGTGGTAGTTATGAATGACTGATTGACTAGTTCATGAAGGTTTCCTATATGTTTTATTCCTTCACACTATGCACAATACCAATTGTCTCTATGATTGTCATGCCATCTCAGGTGAGACCTTATTCAGTTCTTGAAGATTGAATATGTCATTTCCTATGGGGTTTTGTTGGTAAATCCTACCAAACCCTAGGTATGAAACCCCCTATCTGATCCGACATGTAAAACTATATCTCTTTGGTATATATAAGAGACAATGGGTGGAATTACAAATATTGACCAATAATGACCATAGTAATATAAAAATAGAAATGCAATGGTCCAAAGCCTAGGAGCATAACATTGTCCCTTATAAAATTAGGAGATGATGGTTTTCCTTTGGTTAATCTTGATACTCGTAAAAAAGTCTCATATTATGACCCGAAACAACTTCCTTAAAAATCTTGGTAACAATACTATGTAATCAAATATATTAATTTTAGCATCAAGTTGATAATGAATAGTTTATACGAAAGGAAAATATTATGCTCAATAAGATTGAAAGAATCATTTTGTAAAAACAAAAAAAAATCCTTAAAAATTGAGAAAAATATTATACTCAATAAGATTGAAAGAATCATTTTGTAAACAAGTAAAATCATTAGAAATTTGGATTATACTCAATATGAAAAAATCAGTTTGTAAAGAAGTAAAATCATTAGAAATTTGGATTGTAAGTCCTTGAAAAGAAACAACTTCATCAAGAAGTTGGGCATTAGATATGTACAATAAGAAAACATACTTATTAAGTGTTTCAATGGTGTGTTGTAGAGACTCAACCCTCTTCTCATGGAATTTTGAAAGTAATTATTCTACTTCATTATATAGGTGTGTGCTTTGTGCAACCATGTGGATGGTTAAATTATGGTTATATTATGTTGCAACATGTTCAAAGAGACTAGGTTTCATATGAAAAATGCTCTCTTTAAGAAATAAAAATTAAGAATTTTTTATTTTCTTTAATCAAAACAAAAAAACATTATATTAAAAAAAATGATTGTAGCATAATTAAATAATATTAGTAAAATATTGTAATCTTGAAAATTTAAACATGAGATCAGCTTGTATAACAATCATTATACAATCATTTTGTCGAGAAAGATCCAACCATTTTTTATATAACAACTTAGATTTACTATACTCAAGAGCAAATTATGCAAATTGTTTGCCACAAAAAAATATGGGTTTTGATGAGCTCTCCCCCCATTAAATAGGGCGAAGTCCGGAGTTCTAACCTAAAAAAATATTTGATTCCTCGTTTTCTTAATCTGACTCCTATTCTACGTCTAGTTCCTTTTCTAAGGG
The DNA here is from genome assembly GCA_009831015.1 of Picea engelmannii. NCBI lineage: Eukaryota > Viridiplantae > Streptophyta > Pinopsida > Pinales > Pinaceae > Picea > Picea engelmannii. The sequence continues at coordinate 1,717,793 of ML776560.1, read as the reverse complement.
ATTCATCTGTCCAGCTTTAGAATCTGACTAAATCTTTGAAGGATCTATCACCCTTTCCTATTCCTTTGAATCTTCAAGAACTTCAACTATGTTGCTAGAGGAGTGGGACTACTAACCACGCTAAGGACTTTTTATTTTATGTGACCCCTTGGGATAAAGCTTCTTACACCTTTTAAATACTAAGGACTTTCTGTGTTATGTGACCCCTTGGGATAAAGCTTCTTACACTTTTTAGATACTAGTTTGAAATAAGGACTTTTTGTGTTATGTGACCCCTTGGGATAAAGCTTCTTACACTTTTTAGATATTAGTTTGAAAGGAGTTAGCAGTTATTTCCAAATGGGTTAAGTTCCTTGGATTATTGGACAGTTTTTTTTAAAATATCCACAGTTATTTCCAAATGGGTTAAGTTCCTTGGATTATTGGACAGTTTTTTTTAAAATATCCACACTCATAATAAGGGTTGTATTTGAAAGAGATCTGTTCATAATCAATGGTTTGAAAATTACTATAACCCTCCATATTGAGTTATAATACTTTTCTGTAGATCCATTTCCACGTGAATTCTAACACATGAATAAATATTTCCTTTTGGTTTAGTCAATATAACAACCCAACTTGTGTCCAATAGATTTAAAAGACGATTAATTCCAAAAGATGATAAGGAACAGCCTAATTCAAATAGGGACAACTGAGATCTCCATGTTTGGATCCAATTGGGAAGGAACATTCCCTTAGAACGAACGGGATATAAATATCACATCTCTCTAAAAAGAGAGAGAATCCTTTGCCATATTAAACACCAAATATATAACCTAGAACATTCCAATGCTCTCTGATCAGGCCTTGGAATGCTCAGGACAAAGCCAAAGGCCTGAAAACTTTCCAAGTAAAGGTTTTTCATGCTTTCCTTTTTGGTTTTGGAGACGTAAAGTCCAGCTTGAGGATATATTCTTCTCTTTTTTTTTTTTTAGGAAACATGTTCTTCATTGGCGCTGCTTCTAACCAGCTGATTTTGAATATCTAATCAGGGAAATAAAGTCTTCCTCCTCTGGACTGGAGGTGCGTCCATGATGATCCGTGAAGATGACTGCGACCCAAAACGATTTAGAAAAACCCAAGCTAACAGAGCTCAGCCAGGGCGACTACCAGAAGGATGGGGGCGATTTCAAGCTGTCTGCTTCAAGCTTAGTGGCGATTGTTTCAGAACCTGGTGGCTTCAAGCCTAGAGTTGCCTGCTTCAGGAATGTCGACGGCTAAGACAGGCTGCGGATAGGGTAAACCCTAGCCGCCTTCGAGACACATTTAACGCGAGTCTTCGAGAAAATTATCCTTCATAAAATTGACGTAAAAGCTAAAACCCTAAGGGCTGGGATCAAAATAAGTAAGAATATCTTTTATTTTATTTTCTTAAAATAAAATAAAATCTAACCATATTAAATAATCTTTAATAGGAAAAATAATCCTCCCTTAAATTAAATAATAAGCCCAGAGTCAAACATGTAATGAAGTATACATGAAGAAAAATATTTCTCAAATTTTTATAATAGATTTTAATGCTGAAAAAAAGGTTTTGGTTTATACCTTTTCAAAAAAAATTATTATTCCATTATCAAATTATGATTGAGCGTGTATGTTGTAATAAGAAATTATTCACAAAATTAAGTTAAAAAATAACTAATATTACACACTTATAATGTGAGATGATAAAAAATAAACCATCAAAATAAGACAAGACAAATTTGAGAGAAAATTACCATAATAACTATAAAATCAATATCATAGTAATAAAAATATATATATTTGTATTATGAAAAAAAAACATAATCATAATAATATATTGCATCATGGAAAATATCTTAGTCGTAAGAGAAAAAAAACTATTAATTATATATATATAAAAAAAATAATAAATATTTTTTAAATATAAAAAATTTAATTTAAAAAAATATATAAATATAAAAATTGAAATTCCCTCGAATATATGCACCTTAAAACCACTTAAAAAAATATGAGTAATATACTAATATAACACATAACACAAATATGAAACATATAATACCCTCAAAGAAAAATTGTTACTATTAAAAGAGCTCACCTAAAGCATGGTGTTGCCATATCAAAATAAAGTGTTCTTTCTCCAAAACAACCTTTGAAAGATTAACAATTATTTCACATTATTTTCATATGAGTAAAGGTAATTTAGAAAAATCATTTAGTATTGGAAAGATTCAATATAATAATCACACGAGCAACCTATAACAAAAATATGGTGAGTATTGTTGATACTTAAAGAAATCAATGAACATTAAAATAATTTACATTATATTACAAATAATACAAAGACTTGAACATGTAGGGTTTAGATTACCTTTTCCTAAACCCATAAAATATGAGGTACATAGTAAACTTACTGATCATCATTATGAATTATAACCAAACATAACATGTGGGTCTTAAATAAATTTAATAACAACTAAGGCACCAATGCAAACTCTACTTAACCACCATAATATAAGGACTTTGTATGTGTTCCTTATCTTCATACACTCTTTCACACAAGCTTGAGAATTCTTGCATCTACTAGTTTGGGAAAGAAATATTTCTTAGATGATTTAATACTCTATATTAAATATTCATAACCATATATATCTTTTTAAAGGACCTATTATAGCAATGTAATCTTAAGAATACTACAACTAAGGTAACCTATGGAAATTCATGTCATTAATGATCTAAATATAATTAAAAACCAACATTGATATTGGAGATGATAGGGTTTTAACTTGTGATATTATATCCTTAGTATTCTCATTCTTTTATTTTCTTTTCATTGAAACTAATTGTAACAACCCACCCAAATTCATTAATTTTATTATAGTTTTTAATTTAAATTTAATTAATTATTAAAACATATTAATGAGTGTTCTATTATTTTATTATTAAAAGGTGAGTGAAGTAATTAATGGGGGGATAAGGTTGTTGGGGAATTAATGGGTGATAAGGCTATTGGGGAGTTAATGGGGGGATAAGGTTGTTGAGAATTAATGAGGGGGATTTGAGAGAGATGGATAAGGAAGAAGGGGAGGACTTGGAAGAGGATCTCATTTTTTTTTAGGATTTTTGAAAGATAGAAGAGGAGGAAATTGAAAGAATTGTTTTTGGGGAACTCTCAGAGGGCACTGCTATTGCTATGAATTTTGGGCTTGAGGGCCAGGAAACTGCAAGGATTCCTGGAGTTAGGTAGTTACAGAGGTTGTTCCTAGTTGGTTGGGAGGTTAATATCCAGTCTGGGCAAGAGAAAGAACATGAACATGATCAGAAAAAAAATGGGACTAGATAATCCAACCTCCAGGTGGAGGTATGTATATGATGGTGTTATCATTATTCTGTTGTTGTTATCATTATTCTGTTGTTGTTGTTGATATTATTATGTTTTTATCATTATTATGTTGTTACTCTCTATTACTAGTTCATTCCAAGTATAAGAAAATCATGAAATAAATTCTAAACTAAGTTTTAGAAAACTTTTTAATTAGATTGAGTCCTGAAAATAATTAGGCTCTACATATGGTATCAGAGCCCGGTTTCAAAACTGAAACATGGGCTTGACCACCCACAACACTAGTAGTTTTTCCTTTTCATATGCAATCCAATTTGGGTTGTTACATGACAATTCATCAAAAAAAAATGTAAAAAAAAAAAAATCAAAACGTTTTGTAGTAATCTTACAGGAATCCATCTGTGTGCTCAATTTTTCGACTTCCTTTAATGACAGACTCCTTATCTTGAACTTCATGAAGTAAAGACTTATCACGTGGAACACGAATGCTCCATTTTTGAAATGATGCAACTACCACCTGGGCTATCAGGGTCAAGGGACTGGCCCCTGGCTTTTGATGTTGATATAAAACAATACTTTAATATACTTTTATTCCCATGGTAATAGTAGGAATTCCAAAACCCCACTCCAAACCAACATTATCTTGGATCCAAACAAGAACACCACT
>ML776560.1:1673227-1706282 GCA_009831015.1 Picea engelmannii | reverse complement strand
GAAGATCCTTCTAGAAGCAGAAGCTTCTATTAGGTCTTCTTACATCCGCCTAATTCTCTTTTATTGAAAGGTCTTATTAATATTGACCTTTATTACATCTGAATACATTAATCTACCCATGTGCGGGTTAGGACCTTAACAGGTTTGATCGAAAATCTTCCTGTGTGTATATAAGACGCGAACTCCTTAAAGTGTGGTCAAACATAGGATTCAACTACAAGGATAATAACTTATATCATGGGTTACGTTAATGAAAATATGGTCAGTGAGAAGGAGATATGAGGAAGACAAAATTCACAACTCTTCCATCATATCTAGTAACTAACAAGAAAGTAATGAAATTGACTTGTGAAGATACACAAAAATATGTAAGAACTCTTTTTGCAAGAACCCGGTATTTCTTTGGTTTGTTCAAAAACTAAATTAAATGTATATCCAGCTTCCCGTTGTTCAAGAGTCTCTCCAACACAAGCTATTACATTCAAACCTTGAGATAGTGCGTCAACCACTTTATCTACAACAAACTCTTTATCTTCATTCAGTAGAATCCTTCTCTCGGAATGACCAAGTATAACCTTCAGAATGCCCAAATTGACCAAAATCTCTACACTAATCTATTTCGGGTGTTGTAAAGCACCACCTTTGATCTCTCCAGTGAAAGCACCTCCTTTCCTTACCCAACATTTTTTTGCAGCAACTGCAAAATCAGAGCATATCAAGGCCTTCACTGTCGAAAGAAACACAAATGGAGGGCTAACAAAAACCTCCACAACATCTTCAGATGGAGCTTCTATTGCATTGAGAGTACCAACAAGTTTTTTTTAACCTCCTCCAAAGTTTTGTTTCATTTCTAGTTGCCTCCAACGAAAAACTTATGACTCGTGGTGTTCTCGTGAATCTTATTGGAAACCTTGCTCACAATCAGGTCGCGTGCACTCCTCTCCCTTTCTCACAATCACTCCACGTGCACTCCTCCCTTCCCCTTTCCTTATTATTCGGACTACCATGCCAGGGAACGTGTAGAGACTGCTGCAAATTTGAGAGATTTCGATGTCACGGAGATAGTTTGTGGGACTATAAATGCAAGAGGAAAGAGAGAAGTTGAGGAGGACGAAAACGTCGTTCTTGAACTTGAAGGGTGTTGTGGCATCAAGGCCGAAGCTTCCGCTGTTGGTCATGGTGGCGCAGGTCGACATTTTTCGATCGGCTGAGTATGTGGTGGTTTGGTTGTAGTTGATGGATGAGATGGGGTACGAGCCTGAGTGGGTAGTGAACATCAGCTTATGGTTCATGCAACTTGCTGAGTTCTGGAATCATGGATCCCCACAGCCAGGGCTTGTTCCGAATGGATATTTCACTTGTAGGTTTCCGCAAGAGTCCCTGCCATCCCACCCTGCGACCGAGGGTACCAAAACATGTAGCAGAAGGATAGTAAGAAGACTTACAGGGATCCTAAAGCGAGATCCATTGTCTGGCTTGCAATGGCTGGAGAGGAACGAGATAGTAAGATCGGGATGGAGACCCTTGAGCACAAGCTTGGATGGAAATGAGACTGCTAGATGAGGAGGAAAACTTGCTTAAGTTTGAAAATATAATTATGTTAATTCGAGTAAAATTACCCATTAACTTAAACAAGTACGCTTGTTAGCTACAACAGGTATGCTTGAACACCTAGATAATCAAAGCAGACTCAAGGATGGATGTATAGGGCTGTGAGCTTATCTGGATAATCAATTTATCCTTAAAGTTGTTATTCGGATTCAATGCCAATCAATACTGTGCGCCTTCCAACAAACCTATATTGTTCGAAAGTCCCACAAGCTTCTCTGAATAATAAATGTTTATTTAATATTGTTGATTTGGATACTATCCACAATCAAGCCTGCATGCCTTACCATTTCTCCAAAGTCCCGTAGCACCCACTCAACATATCAACTTAATGAACCACTATCAATGCATTAACACCAAGACCGAAACCCAATGCCCTAGGAAATAAGATTAATATTAGTATGTCCTTTTAATAAATGGGTTGATATATATAGAAATATGTTATATATTTATATACGTAAATTAATTAATTTACATTTATTTTAATATATTAGTATTTTAATAAATTATGACCGGATAAAGAAGAACATACATTATAGATAACTTTTAAAAACATAAAAATCTTGTTTATTTTATTTGAAAATATTTTATGATTATTATTATATAAACCATATAATTTGAGTTTTTTTTTAGTTTTTAAAAGATGGTTTTAAATGTTATAGTCAAAATACCTAATTTAGAACGAATAAAGGGATGTGATAATAGGTGAAGGTTTATTTTTATTTTTTTATAACAATAATAATAATAAGGGAGAAGTGCAAATTATGATAAAGGACTGCATAGCATAAAATTATGTGATAGTAAAGAAAGATAACAAATAATAAATTAAAGAAGAGTAGTAGGATATATATATATATATATATATATATATATATATATATATATATATATNAATATATATATATATATATATATATATATATATATATATATATATGTGTGTAAAGGTAATGAATGTGTGTAATAAAAAGGAAAGAGAAGTAATGTAGAATAAAATATATGAATTGAAAAAAAATAAAAAAGAGTATAGGAAGAATGTAATGATATAAATGTAAGATACATAAAATATATCAACTATATGAAAAATATAATCCATTATTAATTTTAATATATCAACTATATGAAAAATATAATCCATTATTAACTATAAAGGGAGAGAGACATGTGGTAGGATTGAGAAATGACATGATTATGTAAGCATGATGAAGCATTGAAAGTTATTAAAAGATTAAAAAATAAAATGAAAGAATAAATTATAAAGAAAAGTACCAATACAAATAATAAAGTAATGAGTAAAGGATGGGGTAACTAAGATATCTAAAACATAGAATCAATATAACAATTAGGAAAATTAAATAAAACATTACTATAAAAAAATATCAAAAGTTAGAAAAAAAAATTATATATATATATATATATATATATATATATATATATAATGGTAATAGAAAGCAAGATATAATCATGGTGTAAGTAGAATTATGAATAAAAGACGAGGAGTAGGAGATGAAGAATGAGATGTTATGGGTAATAGAATATGTAGTGAAAAATACTAGTAATGAAGTGAAATACATATATGCAAGGTATAAAGACAAGTAATAATATAGTAGTGTTAGTAAAATGCATTAGTAAATATAGTGTACAATAAAATGTAAACATACAAATATAAAGTAAAGAAAACAAGTTGTCAAGGTAACATAAAGGAAGATAAAGAGATGAAGAAAACTAGTTATGAAAAGAGAATGTAAAAGTAAAGGTAATAAATATCAAATAGGGAAGTAGAGTAGGAAAAGAGTGAAAAAGTAAGGAATGAGGGGAAATGATAATGCACAATTTATTATGTGATAATTAAATGTTAAGGAAAAGAAAATAATAGAAAATGTAAATAAGAAAGAAAATAGTAGAAGTTAACAAATGATTATAACAAAAAAAAAAAGGAGTAAATGAAGGAATAAGACAAAAAAAAAAGTTAAAAATGAAGTGGAGTGGAAGGAAATAACAAACCATTAAGTTACAATATCACATTACAATAATTTAGCATATCATATTCAATATTCTTAGGCATGGAAAAATTTTGTGTGCCCATCTCGCGAGTGAGGGTGTGTGTATGGTCAAGCTAGAGTGATAATCAAAGTCAATAATGATTGTTTATAATTATCAAGGTATCCTAGGTGGAATGTATGTATAACTTAATGAAAGTTATATCAAACTAAATTTGAGGTTCACTTAAATAGAGAATCGATGATGAGCTAAGGTTATAACTGGCGATCAAACCAGTAGGCTATAATTTATACATGGGAGTCCTATATGGAACTTATGGTGATTAAAGTTTTAAAAAAAATAAGTGTGTCTTTGCATTAATTAAGTTACAAATGGTAAGAACATAGAGTCAAGACATAGTAAGACACCTGGTAAATAGGGGTAGTGCAATCAATATAAAGATAGAATTCAATATGTTTTAATCAAGTGAAGGTCCAATGAGACCAATATAGAATAGGGTTTCCTATCATAGAAGACACATATAAGTTGTGTCATGAATTTTTCTTTATATTGAGAATGACCATAACTTCAGGAAGATGTTTTGTTTGGAAGGGTGGGTGTATGTAATGCCACCTTTTGACTTAGATAGCAAGAATTAATTAAGGCCTAATCACCTTTTATTTTCTATTCACTGTGAAACTATTAATGATACACTTGAACTTTTAAGACATATGAACCTATGTGAATGCCAATTCTATGAATGTTTAATTCTATTTGAATTGTGATAGATATTATTGAATCTATTTATAACTTGAAATTTTTTACATTTAAAGTTGTTGGTATGTGGTTATCAGGTTGAGATTATGATTAAATGTATTCACGTGATGATAATGCATGGATATGTAAGAGTTGAGTTATAAACTAATCTGCAGGTCAAGAGGTTATGAAATAGCCAAAAAATAATGATGATAAAAGGTTGATGTCGTGAACATCGACCAGGAAACAGTATGGTATAAATTTTGTATGTGAAATTATATTGGTTCAAATGCATTGCTATGATATGTGGACAAGTGTAGGTTTTTCAGGTGATGAGATTGCCTAAAACTAAATATACGATGACAAAATTCCTAGCAACACAGTTTCACTGTATGTTCCATGGTAGGGTGTGGACCCTAGTCCTATTAGGAGGGGTGGAGGCATTTCCCATTGTGTATCCTCTGAAACCCGGAGTCATGGGAGGATGGTATTAGTTCACACTCCCCTAGACATGTGATGATGATTTTCAGTTGCATGTTGGGGAAGCTTGGTCAAGAGAGTTGACAGTTCCACTTACGGGTTCTATTTGGAGTTAGGTCAATATAGTTGACTCTAAAAGATAGTCCAACAGAGGAAGGATATGGATGGAATATGGAAGTAAGTTAGGGAGGAAGGATGAATAGAAGTAGTCGAGAGTGTGTGGGGATTTTTCCTTATAGAAGAATTTCTTGATTTCCTCTTTTTGAAATATGTGTGTGTGTGTGTGTGTTTATTTACTTAACTAAAATACAATTATCTAAGTGAATGTTGCTTATGCTAAATTATTGTAATTGAGGAATTTCATGAACATTTTAAATAGTTTACTATCTTTTATGAAATGAATGGTCTCATTGATTGGATTGGACGCATACAAGAATTACTTTAGGTGTGATAATTATTTTTATTAGTACATGTACGAGTCATGTATGTGCTAGCTACACATGTATTCCTTGCACATGTACACTAGTATGTATAAGTGTTTTAAATTGATGATGTTGATTATTTTTGGCAGATGTATGAATTGTGTGTCATTACCCTTGTATTGTAAATTACTCTAACTTCGAGACAAAGTTTCTTGAAGCGTGGGTGTACGTAACATCCCAAATTGATTAATTTTATCAAATTTTTTAATTTAAATTTAATTAATTATTAAAATATATTAATGAGTATTTTATTATTTTATTATTAAAAGGTGGGTGAAGTAATTAATGGGGGGATAAGTTTGTTGGGGAGTTAATGGGGGGATAAGGTTGTTGGGTAATTAATGGGGGGATAAGGTTGTTCGGGAATTAAAAGGTGGGTGAAGTAATTAATGGGGGGATAAGTTTGTTGGGGAATTAATGGGGGGATAAGGTTGTTGGGGAGTTAATGGGGGGAATAAGGTTGTTGAGAATTAATGAGGGGGATTTGATAGAGGAGGATAATAAAGAAGGGGAGGACTTGGAAGAGGATCTTATATTCTGTTTGAGGATTTATGAATTTCTGAAAGATAGAGGAGGAGGAGGAAATTGGAAGAATTATTTTTGGGGACCTCTCACAGGTCACTGTTGTTGCTGAGAATTTTGGGCTCGGGGGCCAACAAACCGCAAGGATTCCTGGTGCTAGGGATCTAAAGAGGATGTTCCTAGTTGGCTGGGAGGTTAATATTTAGTATGGGAAAGAACAAGAATAGGAACAGGATCAGACAGAAGAGGGACTAAATAAACCAACTTGCAGGTGGAGGTATGTATATGTTGTTGTTATCATTATTATGATGTTGTTATCATTATTCTGATGTTGTTGCTCATATTATTATGTTGTTACTCGCTATTCTTGGTTTATTCCAAGTATAAGAAAATCATGAAAGAAATTCTAAACTAAATTTTAGAAAACTTTTTAATTAGTTTGAGTCCTGAAAATAACCAAACTCTACACCAACCTAAAAACTGTCTCAAAATAATAGTTTCATGAACTTAGGACACCCATTCTTTTCTCATCAAAACAACCTAGAAATTATCTCAAAATAGTCACATAATTGGTTTAGAGTATAGTTTCATGAACATCTCTCATTTAATTGTATGAATGGTTGGAAAAATGACTTTAAAGGAGGAGATAAAGGATTGAAAATAACCTTCCCAAGACTAAAATCTATAATCCAAGATTTTTCATTAGATCATACAAATTAAGAAAATGCGTACTATATTCTACTTTGTTTAAAACATAAAACATATGGTCCAAATGGGTGGAGAGCTCTTAAAATGACCCATGAAATACAATAATATTTTATGAATACAACCATTCACTTCTCCTCTCGTTGCATCATAGTTTTCTCTATCTTAATAGCGAAGTTCATGAACTTATGTTGTCATGTTGTCATCATGAAATATGTTCAAAAACTAAAATAAAGATACAACATAAGTTCATGAACTTATGTTGTCATGTTGTCATCATGAAATATGTTCAAAAACTAAAATAAAGATACAACATAAGTTCATGTCATCATGTTCAAAAACTAAAATAAAGATACAACATAAGTTCATGAACTTATGTTGTATCTTTATTTTAGTTTTTTAACATATTTCATGATGACAACATCTAAGAATAGGATCCAGTAAGCGGGCCTTGCCTTATGAATGTACATCATAAATACCAACTTACATGATGACATTATTAATACAAGAAAGATATAGCCTAACACAAATGTCTTATTATTAGTTCATGCCTTCGGCTAGTGACTATAACATTCGCATTACCATCAAAATTACTTTGATCTTATATTATTCAATCGAATTTGTAATGATAATTTAAGTTTTCGATTTTGACCTTAATATTATTCAATAGAATTTGTAACGATAATTTAAGTTAGTTTTTGTTAAAATTTTTAATTAAACTAATTTGTTTTTTTAAATAAATTTATTTTGGTATTATTAAATATTACAAATCAATTTTTTTATTCGTTTAGATCTAGGTGATGTGACGTAATTGCATTGTTGTATGCAATTTGTTTTCAGAATTGTCGGAATTAAAAATAAATAAATTTGTAAATGTTCCTTTGGGTCGACTTTTTTGGACTCTGACACATAATTTAAAAAATGATGCAGTCGAGGTCAAGAATTCAAAGAATGAATTCAGTCGAGGTCGAGGTTTTAATGAATGATGCAGTTGAGGTGAGCTTTCTGGTGAGCCTCATGCAGTCGATGGCCTATCACTGCAAGGCAATTCACTCGGCGCGCTGCATGGAGCCACTGCTTCATGCTCCATCACCTGCAAAACATATTTACACCACCTGCAAACTTAACTTACAGAAGAACCTGATTTAATTCCATTCTATGTCATTCTATGAAAGAATAAAGATTACATGAAGGGCGAGATGCATAAAAAAATATCCTTCTGCAGTAATCCAGACTTACACAATAAGCTCGATCATGGAAGTTTTGATCAACACCAAGATTCAGAAAGATTACCTAAATGTTGTGGACTGAGAATAGTATTGGGTTGTCGCCTTCAAATCCCTTCCTCACAGAATCCCTTTTCTAATGCTTTCACTTGGTTCACTCATTTTGTTTCATTTCCATCATCTTACCAAAAGCACACAGATATTGGTGCCACAGAACGCTACTCTACCCCATGTGTAATATTGGTGCCACATAACGCTACTATACCCCAGGTGTAGTACAAACGATTGCACTGGAACATGGGAGAAGTCCAATGCGGAATGGTGTAATGGTGGTTTCAACGCAACCAACCAGGTAACTTTTCTCTTCACGTATTTATGTTGCCATTTCTATAATCTATTTAATTCTCATTAATATTTTTTGGATTATTAAGACATATTCTAGAATGCGTAGAACTCATGGATTGTTGGAATTGTACCCGTATGTTAGGGAACACAATATATCTATTACTTTGGTGGCATTGTACCCGTATGTTAGGGAACGACTACTAGTTGCGGCCTTCTATGAATGAATTTATGGATGCTGAATTTTTTAAGTGATTCTCAATTAAGAAATCATCCTTACAACTCAAAAATACTGCAATAGGTAAGATAACACTAGGTATTAACTATGGTCTTCTACGAATAGGTAAGATAACACTAGTGATTTGTGACCCCCTCCCTCTTTCATTATTATTTCACCAATCTTTGTCTTGCCTATCTAGTTAAGCTTTAGAGATGATTGTAGCTATTAAATAGATTGTTTTTTGTGATTGTTCTCCTTGCTTTATTTGAATTCTTTAGTTCCTTGTGGTGATCAAATGATTTACCTTCAATTATTAATCTTTGATTGAATGTTTTGTGAGTTGATATTATGATTGAATGATTGGTATATTGGTTGGATGTGTTTTATTTTTGTGTTTGTGTTACCTACCCACTTGATGTGTTTGAATTGCATCTCTATTTGTTTGTGAGAGATGATAGAGAAAATATTTGGGTTTGAAGTTCTAGGGCATACATAATGTGCTAAAAGTATTAGTGCTCAAGTTAAAATTTCAAGAAATGATCATAGCATTAGTGTGTTGAATATTTTTGTGTGAAGAGTTAAAACACAAATAAGCATTGTATGACATGAATTACCACACCAATACTAAACATGTCACTCATCCACTAACGTTTAATTTGCTAGTCATTGGATTATGTTAGTCCACAATTATGTGAGTTAGTAAAGTGGTTCATACATTGGTCAAGTCCTTAGTCAATCTATTTTGATAATAATGCACTCATTTAATAATTGATAGGATTCAACAAATAAGAAATGAACATTAGTTTTAAATAAATCCAATAGATGAAAGGAGATGCATATGATTTGTTTTGATCATAAATACTTTGTACTATCAAATGTAGCATTGTTTGTCAAAACTAAGATTCCATCTTAACAAAATAGACTTATTTTATTGAGCTTGCTCGCACAACCACAGCAAATGAGAGAGAAATGGAAGAGTCTAGGGTTTAAAAGAGATGGTCAATTTTTTTATTCCAAATAAAGGAGAGCGAAGGGCACGTGGGCCGCATGCAAGCCCCACGTTGCCGACTTAGAAGTCTTGGGGCAAGTGGGCCTCATGCATTCTCCACGTTGCCAATTCAAAGTCTTTTTTTTTTTCAAAAAAAAAAAATTGGTTTAATTTTAATTTTAGTTGTTTATATTATATTTTTTTTATTTATTAAATTTTCTTTTATATATTTTTAATTTGTTATAAGTTGAAATATATATGTAATATTTTTAAATGTTTAATAATTACCTTGAGAACTACTTTCAAGTGTAATTATTAAGTTTAATAAAGCTTAATTATGAAGTTTAATAAAGTTTAATTAGTAGGTTTAAGTAAAGTTAATTAGTTTAATTTAAGGTAAAATAAAGTTAATTTAGATATATATATTTCAAAATCATTATTTTAGAATAAATCACATTAACTATGTTCAAAATCACGTTAATTAGTTTTAAACAAAAGTTTAAAGGACTTAAACCAGGATAATCGAGAGGGGTTCCAGGCACTCTAGGAAGGTAAGTTAGAGGAATAGGCGAGAGGGGTACAGTGCTACCGTAACTACCGAGCAAGAGGGTCAGTGGTTTTCTTAGGCAGTGACATCAAGCTTAGATGCTTTAACCCTAACCTAGCCAATCCGCTAAAGAGAGTAATTTCTGTTTACAGACAAGTAAAAGAAACTTACGCCTAACCCTGTTTTCTAGTTTAAGTAGCACCAATTTGAAATGTCCTTGAACTCACCCTGACAACTTTGGTTGATGCAGGTTAAATCATATAGGATGGTTAGGACTCAAGGGAATCGAGGCAGGGGAGCATCGTCGCAGGCGTCACCAAGACCGCCAGCGCCGCCACCACCATCGCCCGAACTAGCTCTCATACTGTGCCTGTTAGAGGCCATAAATGAAACTTTAAAGGGGTGACAACTAGCAGGGACCGAGGTGGAACCCCCACCATCTGGAACAGGTAATGGGGGAGGACCACCACCCAAAGACATCACTTGAGAATTGCAGAAGATCAAACTTCCAGAGTTTGCCGGGGGTCGTGCCAGTGAACGCGCAGAAGCATGGTTGGAAGGCATGACAAGGTGTTTTTCCTTAAGGGACTATGCATCTAACTCAAAGGCGAAGATCGCAATTTTTCAGTTAAGAGACAGTTCCTTGAACTAGTGGGGCAACCTGGAAAGACAAGTGCATCTTACCCCAGACACTGTATCTTGGGAACTTTTCGAGGAGAGGTTCCGAAGGAAATGTCTGCCAGTGTACTATGAGGAACAACGGGTAGGGGCATTTCATGCCTTAGTACAGGGAAATAGAACTATAGAAGAATATGAGATCATATTTATGGAATTGGTCAAATATGTTTCGTGTATGGATAATGACCAACGACAGGCAGAGCGCTTCATCTATGGATTGAACCCTAAGATAAGAGCTATGGTGCGGATGTGGAAATTGTCTTCAGTAGTGGAAGCTGTGAAAAATGTGTGTTATGTGGAGGAACACATGAACTTAACTGGAGGTACAAGACCTTCCTTTCCGCATCATCCTGGATTCGTGGGGAAGGCCCCTGGGAGATTTCCCAGGGGAGGGTGCTCAAGACCACCTCCATATGGTAACAGATTCGCACCAAGGATAGTAACCGCAGGGATTTAAATGGCAGCGAGTGCAGCATCTCGTTCATCACCAATGACGCAGATAGGTCCATGGCCATCTCAGGGAACAGCTAGTAGGGGTAGGGGTTCCAGGGGAAGGAACTCATTTCAGAGACAGTCACATAACAGTGCACAGGTTCAATCTCGTGTTACCTGTTGGGGATGTGGAGGACCCCATTACCAGTGTGACTACCCAGAGTTACAATCAGGGTTCGTGCATAGAGAAGGAAAGGCCCCAATGGGAAGAGAAAGTAGTAGCCATCAGATTTAACAATGGTTAATAATCGCCAGGACGAACATCAATCCACGGTGGTGGAGTCATCAGGTACGCTAAATCATATCAATGTTAAGATTTTATTTGATTATGGTGCAACAGATAGTTTCATTTCACCATCTACATTAGAAAAGAGTGGGTTGGAAGCCCACGAGCACGATGACTTTAAACAAGTCGAGATGGCTTCGGGGAAAAAACAAGCGGTAGGACCTAGTGTTGATAATTGTATAGTAAACCTGGGAGTGTGTACTACCAGGTTGAAGGTATACGTCACTGCTCTCATGGCATATGACCTAATCATAGGAATGGATTGGTTAGCAGCTCATCGATCTTTGGTAGATTGTTTCGCAAAAAGGGTGCTATGTGTAGACGACGAAGGAAGGCCAGTAGAGATCCAGGGTGTACAGAGAAAAGTGTCATTACGGTTTATCTCAACTATGAAGGTTAAGCGATGCTTGAGACAAGGGTGTCGACTATATGTAGTGGAAGCAATGAATGAAAGGAAGGGACCCTCATTAGATCAGTACCCGGTATTGTCATAATTTAAGGATGTTTTTCTGAATGAGTTACCAAGGTTACCTCCTGAGAGGGAGCTTGATTTAACTATTGAGCTAAAACCTGGTGCCGAACCAATTTCCAAAACTCCGTATCGAATGACAGCGTCGAAACTTTGTGAGTTGAAAATGTAGTTGAAAGAGTTACTAGACTTAGGGCTAATAAGGCCTAGTGTCTCACCTTGGGGTGCACCAGTAATTTTTGTAAAGAAGAAGGATGGATCCTTACGACTGTGTATAGATTATAGGGACTTGAATCAAGCTAGAGTGAAAAATAGATACCCAATGTCGTGAATAGATGACCTCTTCGATTAGATGAAAGGAGCAACGGTATTCTCAAAGATTGATTTGCGATCAGGGTATCACTAGTTAAGGATTAAGGAAGGCGATATCCCAAAAACTGCCTTTCAAACTCGGTTTGGACATTATGAGTTTGTCGTAGTACCTTTTGGATTGACCAATGCACTAGCAGTATTCATGAACCTCATGAATGGCGTATTCCGGAAGTACTTAGACCATTTTGTACAAGTCTTTCTAGATGAAATCCTCATCTATTCCAAGAACGAAAGAGAACACGAGGAACACTTGCGAGTGGTGTTGTCGTTCCTTAGAGAGAAAAAATTGTATGGGAAGTTGTCAAAGTGTTCCTTCTTCCAGAAAGAGATCCACTATTTAGGTCATATCATTTCCGGTGAAGGAATCTCTATGGACCCAGAAAAGGTAAAGGTCATTATGGAGTGGCCAGTGCCGAAAAATGCCCATGAGGTGAGAAGCTTCATGGGGCTAGCAGGTTATTATCAGAGATTTGTGGAAGGATTCTCAAAAATATCGAAACGCATCACCACTTTGCAATGCAAGGGTGTCAGGTATGAATGGACATAAGAATGTGATAGTGCATTCATTGAGCTTAAGAGGTTACTAACTAGTGCCCCAATTCTACGAGTCTCAGATATGGAAAAGGACTTCACCGTCTGCACGGATGCCTCGAAGAAAGGGTTGGGGGCCGTGCTAATGCAAGATGGAGGAGTGATAGCTTATGCATCAAGAAAGTTGAAGAAATACGAAGAGCTATATGCGACTCATGATTTAGAGTTGGCAGCTATAATGCTAGCTCTGAAACTTTAGAGGCATTATCTAGTAGGGTGAAACTTTGAGCTCAAAATGGACCATCAAAGTTTAAAACATCTCTTCACTCAAAGGGATCTAAATGTCAGGGAAAGGCGATGGAGTGAGTATGATTTTGGTATTTCGCACATCAAGGGAAAAGAAAATGTGGTCGCAAATGCCTTGAGTAGGAGACCACATATCTTCTCCTTGGTACCCTTAGAGGTCAATCTGAGGGAACATGTGTTGACACAACTCCAAGGAGACAGATGGTATTTAAAGGTTACTTCAAACCTCCAGAGAGAGAGGCAATTAGATCCAAAGTATGAAGGATATAGTCTAGAAGAAGAGAAACTATTGAGATATCGAGGAAGGATGTACATCCCTGAGAATGTGGATATTCGAAGCATCATACTGAAGGAAGCCCATAGAGCACTTTATTGTGCGCATATGGGTGTGAAGAAGATGTACGCAAACATGAGGAAGCTCTTCTTCTGGGTAGGCATGAAGCGCAATATAGTCCATTTCGTCGCCAAATTCCTAGAGTGTCAACAAGTGAAAGCTGATCACCATCACCCGGCAAGCCTCCTACAACCACATGATGCTCCTATGTCCAAGTGGGAAGTCATCTCTATGGATTTTGTTGTGGGGTTGCCACTCACATCTCATAGACACAATGTCATTCTTGTGATAGTGGATAAGTTAACCAAGAGTGCTCATTTTATTCCGGTTAGAGACACTTACGATGTCACTGATGTGGAACGTATGTTTGTAAATGAGGTTATCTGTTTGCACGGGATACCTAAGAAGATCATTTCATATGTGGACTCCATATTCACTTCTAGGATTTGGACAAGTTTGCAGTCAGTGTTGGGGACTCAGTTGAACTTAACCACAGCTTATCATCCTGAAACATATGGGCAAACCGAGAGAGTAAATCAAGTCATGGAAGACATGCTCGGGATGTATGTCATGGATAATCAAACCCAGTGGGAGAAGAACCTACCTTTGGTAAAGTTTTCCTACAATAATAGTTTTCATAGCTCCATCGGAATGCCATCCTATGAAGCTCTGTGTGGAAGGCCATGCAGAACACCATTGAGTTGGGATAGACTAGAAGACTGAGTAACAGTTGGGCCAGAATTGATTCAAGAGATGGAGGAATAGGTGATTCAGATTAGGCAGAGACTAAAGGAAGCACAAGATAGGAAGAAAAGTTATGAAGTGGGAGACCAGGTTTTCATTCGTATAAGGCCTAATAAGAGTACCATACGGTTCAGGAAGGGGACAAAGTTGTCACCTCGATTTATAGGACCATTCAAAATCCAAGAGAAAATTGGACCCGTTGCCTATCGTCTCGTACTGCTACCCCACTTGCATAAAACTCATAATGTATTTCATGTATTTGTTTTACGTCATTATGTTGCTGATGAATCACATAAACTAAATTGGAAGGAATTTCAGGTATCGGACGTGGGAACCCTCATGGTATAACCGTTATGTATATTGGACCGTAGAGTCCCATAGCTCAGGAACCGTATGGTAGACCAAGTTAAGGTCCAATGGGACAAGTATAGTCCAGGATCTGCTACTTGGGAAGACGCCGAGACATTACGATGAGACTATCCCTCACTTTTTTGACCACCTAGAGAATATGTTTCTCGAAGGTTGGGTGTATGTAACACCACCTTTTGACTTAGACAGTCAGGATTACCTGAGGCCTACTTATATTATTTTATCTTCACAGTGAAACTATTAAATGATACACTTAAACTTTTAAGACATATGAACTGTTATGAATGTTTAAATGTTATTGATGATGATGAATGTAATGCGATCTACTATGTGAATGAAAATTTTATGAATGTTTAAATGTTATTGATGATGATGAATATAATGCGATCTACACTGTGAATGTAAATTTTACAAATGTTTAAATTTTATTGATGATGATGTATATGATGCGACATATTGTGAAAATGTAAATTTTATGAATGTTTAAACGTTATTGATGATGTTGGATATGATGCAATCTATTTGGAAAATGATAATTTATGAATGGGTGTCGAAATTGAATTATGGGATATTATGAGATCTATTTCTAACTTGAAAACTTGATGTTAAGTTGTTGGTACACAGATACTGAATTGAAATGATGATTGCATGCAATTACATGATGATAATGCATAGAAATGTATGAGTTTGTGTTACAGACTAATCTGCAGGTTATGGGCTATGAAATAGCCAACATAATGATGATGAAAGTGGATATCATGACCACTAGTCGAGAAACATTATGGTACGAATATTTGTATGTGAAATTATATTGGATTGGATGCATTGCTATGATATGTGGACCAGTGCGGGATTTCAGGTGATGAGACTGCCCAAAACCAAATAAACGATGACAAAACTCCCAGCAACACGGTGCCACTGTATATTCCATTGTAGGGTGTGGACCCTATATATGATTAGGAGGGGTGGAGGCATTTCCCACCGTGTATCCTCCGAAACCTGAAGTCATGGGAGGATGGTGCTAGCTCATGCTCCCCAAGACGTGTGATGATGACTGTCAGTTATCTGTTGGGGAATCTTGGTCAAGATGGTGACACTTCCGCTTACGAGTTCTATTTGGAGTTAGGTCAATATAGTTGATGCTCCAAGATAGTCCAACAGAGGAAGGATAGGAATGGATATGGAAGTAAGTTAGAGATGAAGGATGAGTAGAAATAGTTGAGAAAGTATGGAGATTTGTCTTATGGTGGAATTTAATGTTTTCCCCTTCTAAAAATAAAATGTGTATATATGAATATTTATAATTACGTAACTAAACCATAGTTGTCTAAATAAAATTGTTGAACTGGATAATTCTAATTAAAGGATTTCGCAAACAGTTGATTGGTTATTGTCTTTTATAAAAGACTAGTCTTGTTGATTGGATTGGATGCATACATAAATTACTAAAGGGTGATAGTTATTGTAACATTTCGCTCTGGCGCACTAAGAAAACTTATTCTTTGAGGACACTTGCCCACATTTATCTGGACTTTTATGATGTTAAAACATTTATCCTKGATTATGATGCGTTATGATAGATGACATGATGTTTTACTGCTTTGACGTAGACAGGTGCTTTGACTCAGTTTTATTGAGTGTGCAGGGTTTTGGACCTTGAGGATGCAGAGGCATCAGTGGAACCYCTTGGACTCCGAATTGAGTCAGGGAGTGTGCTATTTGGGTTGATTTATTTATTGTGATATTCATTGATTTGATGATATGATGTTGACATGTTCTGACAAGGTTGTTGATGATGCAGGCTGACGATATCTTGCCGACCAGACTAACATATGGAGTAAAGGGGCCACACATGATTTCCAAAGAGGTTGAGGGAGAGGTGTGGACAACCGCCCTGCCACAACCTACTAGCACTCTTGTTGTGGCTCGATCTGTAGGTTAACGATTACCTAGTTCGAGAGGATCCACGATGCCGTGAGGGAAGACTACGATAGTCGCTCACGATGATTCTAAGGGGCACGCAATAAGGTGGGGGCATTATTCCTTAGAGCCCTTAGTCTCCCACAATTTCACCTGGCAGAGTGTTGACTCCAGGGGTTATAGGTGTCTACCAATCAGTCAAGTTGGCGAGTGGCACCCTTGGACCACGTGGTGCATCCTGAAGGGCACGTCGCGCAAAAGAAACGCAAGTTGGCAAGTGGCACTCTTGGAGCACGTGGTGCATCCTGAAGGGAATGTCGTGCAAAAGAACCACAAGAAGCAAGTGGCACCCTTGGAGCACGTGGTGCATCCTGAAGGGCACGTCATGCAAAAGAAACATAAGTTGGCGAGTGGCACCCTTGGAGCACGTGGTGCGTCCTGAAGGGCACATCGCATTGATGTTGATGAAGGAACAAAACTAGATGGCCCTAAGACATTTAACACATTAAAAAATCCTTAAAAACTTCCCTAACCAAGTGTCACCCAATTCAGAATCTAAGTCCTAAGTCTAAAACTTTTTAGGGTAAAAATTTAGTCTAACTTTAAGAAAAAGACCCTAAAATAAAAATAAAAATTTAAACAAAAACCCACTTAAGTAATAGTTTAGTATTCATAAAATTCTTGGGGTAAATGAAGAGAGTAAGAATTTAATTAAAAATAGTGGATTTAAAAATTTCAAAGAAGAAATTATCCATTAACTTGTGGAAGTACAAAGATATTAAATTAATAATAAAAGGGAAAGATTTAATAACGCAACTGCCAATTTGGGATTTAATAAAAAGGGGAAAGAAGGGAATAATAAGAATTAGGAAACTAAGTAATGGAGGAAACTTAATAAAGGAAAGATGGGAACTTATGGTAAAAAGCAAGGTCAACATAGTAAGGAATCTGCAATTAAGAACCTGCTAATCTGAGCTAATTTAGTAACATATTTTTTATAGGAAAGTATTTAAAACATGTAAGGGGATCTAGGAACACCTAGGAGTAAATTTAGGAGTGACTCTAGGTGGGTGAGGGATTTGAGACAATTAATAAATTTTAAAGAAAATATTTATTGGAGAAAAGAGGGGGATGGACGACACTTGTGCGATGGAGAATATTTAGAATATTTTATTGAAACTTAATTTAAAATGTGAATTAGGAAAGTTGGTGGGTCTCAAAACTCTATAAAAGAAAAGGGAGATGAGGAAGAAAGGGGATCGGTTGTTAGTGTAACGTTACACTGCCGGATTTGTGACTTGACTGATTACTTGTGGAGAATTGGGATTTTCCAGCTCGGATAGGAGTGGTAACTCAGCCTTGCGAGGCGAGCTGGGAAGCTAGACGTACAATCTGGATAGTGTGTGGCCCCTTTGCAGCTCGGGGGGCTAAGGGGGAAGCAGAGTACCCCTAGTATTGGCTGGGAGATACCGGTGATGTCTCAACAGTCAGCGAGTGGGAGTGGCACGGAGCACGAGCACAGGATAGCGTCTTCAGGTTATTAGCCAATGGTTACAGGTACGCAAGCGTGTTGTTGGTTTAAGAATAAAAAAGAAAATTGTTAAAGTTGTATATGAAACCTTATGATGTTGATTGTTGTGTTAATTTATGGATCATCCCACCTCCTTGTTGTTTGTTATCTGTGCCTAGACCGATATAACCCCGAGGACCCCTTCGATGAGATGTCCCTAGATCCCTAGCCTTCCATTCTACCGTCAGCGTTTATATGGGTATTCTTAGATGTATACAATATTTAACTTCTTCTACGTTGGGTTCTAGATAGTTGGGGCTGGTTCACCTTACTTCTGAAATTGTTTTGTGTAACTGATGGAACCATTTTTCTGTGGAGATCCTTCAGCATTAATTGAAAGAAGAAAATTTTATTTGATGAAAACATTTATCAAGGGAATTTTTTTTAAATGGAAACGTTTATCAAGAAATTTTTAATTGAATGAAACCGTTATCAAATCCGGTCTGCAAATCCTTGGTGGGCCGATGATTTTTTTTTCTCCATGCGTAATGCTTGAGAAACGATTTTGATCAGTCTTTGCGTTTTTTTTGGGCAGTGGTTTTTCTTTTGCATTGAATCTTGGGAATATTCTATCTTTATCTTCTTTGATGGCTTCCCCAGGCATTGCAACGTTTATCACCGTCAGCCAAATTTATTACTCGGATTTTCCACCTTGAGGGTCGCGGATTTCTTTATTTTGTATTCTCCTTGTCCTTGGCTTGGTCTCCATGATTTGGCTCCCAACAAGCATTGGGTGGATTTTAAGCTTGATTTCCTTGCCTGAAAGCGTGGTTAGGTAGTTGTAGAAACACCCACACAACGTCTACCCTATAGCCGACTGTGGTGGAAATTTTACCACAAATTTCTTTCACCTTTTCAGTGGGATGGTGTGGTTGTTCTTCACCATGAATTTGGGATGGACTGCTCTCGGTGTCCACCTGTTGTTTTCCCCCGATTTCTTACCAAATGGTATGACCGTGGTTGTAGATTACCACGCTTTTGTTTTTAATTGGGGTCATTCACACTGTAGTTTACCCGGACGCGCTGGAGGGCCGTTCTCAGCGTGCCATGCTTAATGAACTCCCTTGCCTGCTAAAAATGGCCCATCTAGTGACTGTTGTTTAAATATTTAAGTTGTGCTTTAATGGCATAAAGTTTGTTGCCAGTCAGGGCACTGTGAGTGAATTCTGTTGTTTTATCACTCGTTCTTGTGGTCTTCCGGTTAAGGGGGAAACAGGCAGGGGAGTCTACAGTGTCAGTCAGCATTAGCCACCAAATCCTTATGACCAGAATTTATATCCCTAATGAACCACGACCTGCTCTAGCGCACACGACTGTGTAAGATCCTTGATTGACTTTTTATGTATTGTGTTTAAATGTTTAGATGCTCGCTAGAATGATTCTCATTTCTAGATTGATGTTGAATAAGTTAATTTCCAATTTGCTAGCTACCAACCGATTTCGTGAATTTTTGGCCTGCATTAGTAAGTTTCCTTGAATTTCGGCATGCACTCCCAGCACTGAATTTTCTCACTGTTAACATTTATGCTTACTTGGCTTCGTGGTTAGACCGTTAGTTTCCTTGTTATTTCATACCTAAACTGGTATAGTATTGGGTAAATGTGTTGTTACCATAATATCGTTGTTGTAACAAGAGAAGTTAATGTCCTTATTATGTTGTCTTGAACTACGTAAGGGTTTCATTAAAGCAATTCTATATATAAATAAATAAAATAAAATAAAAAATGTGTAATTTTTAGTGTTTCCATAACATTTGAATTGTAATGCTTGATCGCAAGGTTAATGGTAGGCTTATGGTAATTAAACTAGAAATGAGAACGCGATGATTATTGATAAACCTATATGGTTGATATTTTAGGTAAATGCAATGCTACTATAATGAATCATGTAGTAAAATGTATTTGTGGCATGGTGGAAATTTAAAACCAGTGTAAGTGTTATTGTGGATATGGAATTGGTATTAATTTTAATTTATCACTGGAGTAAGATGATCCATTTCTTATGTTACATTGGGGATTCTCAAATGAAGTCAATCTATGTAGATTATTTTGTTTTCATTAAGCTACAAACATGTTATGCATGCTATGGTACTAATTTTTAGGTATTGATGTTCTCATTAGCCTAGAATATGTGATGATACTAATTATCATGTATGGATGTAGCATGACTAAAGCATGGAATGCTTGATCATTAAATGAGTTATGTTAATTGGCTAATGGATCAGGTGCATGCCTCAAAATTGATGTTGGTTGTAAATTTATGGTGTAAGTAACATACAAGATGTATTAAGATGAGTAATTTAATTGCGGAGTTATTTTAATGGTAACGTAATGTTGTTATTATTTTATGGTAATGTTGATGAGATTGTGTTGAATGGTTAACCTATAATGTAATGTCATTAAACTAAGTACAATCAGTGGTTGTAAGTTAGTAATTGGGGAACATCAATTAATGGAATTTAAATGGAGTATCTGGTCTGAATTTAATGCCCATTTTAGTTATCGTAATGCGTGGTTAATTAAAGTTAATGTACGATGAATTACAGTAAATTTTACTTTCACCCTTGGTTTAATTGAATTTGATTGATAGAACGAATCTTAGTGAATCATTGATGTTGGTAGATTAGAGTTTTTAGTTCCGGTATTGATTGTGTCGGGCGGGATGTAGACACCTCCATGTTCCTCAGAACAGTCGCCATCCCTAAGACCTTAAATGGTTAAAATCGATGGGAACCTGGGCTTGAGCGTTGCTTATGTGTCTTGGAGGTCCTAACCATTGCAGGGTAGGATGGATGGGTAGTCAGTCTGACTTATTTCTGAGTGACCGTCATTAATGCATGCAGTTGCCTGTTGTACGTTGTATGTCGTCTTGTTGTGTTCCTCTTGCTTGCATCTTGTTCGTCGTCAGGTTACTAGTTTCTCCCTGAGAAGTCGGCCAGGAGCCTATCTGACATTCTCTCTCTTTAGAGAAGAGAACTAAGATTAAACGCACTACTTTCCTGTGCAGAAATAGTAAAATCTACTACTATGGATTCTTCCATCTATGTTCGTACTGTACCTAACACAGTATGTCTTTAATGCTTGTCGTTACTTGTTGTGCGCCTTATGTCTATGGTCGTTTAATGCTTGCAATTACTTGTTGTGTGCCTTATGTATTCTTGTTGTGATCATCATGGTTGCGTCTTGTTAGTCGTCGGGTGGCGACATAGAGTCATGTGTGTCTGTTTCTTTTACACATGCGCACACACCTTAAACAAAAAAAATAAAAAATTGCACCTGTTAAAGAGTTGTTGTCGTAACGAGGAGATTCGTTACATATGGTATCAGAGCGGGTTCGACCCGCAGCTTGGGATTCGCTACGACTTCCATTGACATGATTAGATTTGATTATATTGTTGTTGATTGAGTTGATTGTGTGCGTGCAGGTAATCATGGTTAGAGGACGTCGTGGAGGCAGACGAAAGGGTGCTAGAGGAGGAGGCGTGACACCTCTAGTAGCATCCAAGCCTGAGGGGTCTAACCCCCAGGGAGGCGAGCAGGTTATCGGACAGGAGAAGATAGAAGTTGGCGATGTTGTTGGGATGATGAGATATTTTTAGTGCATGTCCAAGGCACTGATCAGCCGATTGGACAGAGACGAGGCCAAGGCACTGGCACCTGCTGAGGTTCCACCGTGCACACCGGCCATTACTGGTAGAATTCACCGTGAACTTGAGAAGGTAAAATTTACCGAGTTCTTTGTTTCCCCGGACGACGCAACTGCTGAGGCATGGTTGGAGAATATGGTGATGTGCTTCACACTTCGCGATTATACCTCCAACATGAAGGTCCGCATGGCGGTCTTTCAACTGAAGGGGAGCGCTCTTCTATGGTGGAAGGCACTCCTGCCGCAACTGAACATGGTCGTTGAAGACGTGTCATGGGAACTGTTCGAGGAACGGTTCTGAGAGAGGTACCTTTCAGAGGAATTTGTCGAGCGTCAGCTCAATGAGTTGAACGCTTTACAATAGGGATGTCGTACGGTGCCCAAGTACGAGGCACGTTTTATGGAGCTACTCCGGTATGCTCCGCACCTTAACACTGAGAAGCTCAAGGTCAACCGGTTCGTGTTTGGCCTTAACGACAGCCTGCATGCAAAGGTTAGGATCTTGATGCGTCAAACCTTGCACAACGTTGTCCAAAAGGCCCTCATAGCAGAGGAGGAGTTTATCAGTGGGGGTCATACTAGGACTCTAGTGAGACTAGCAGGGCAGGGTTCATTTTGTACACTGCAACATCAGACCCCAACGAGACATATGTCGGTATATCGTGGCTTCCAGAGAGGATCCACTTTCACTACACCCCGATAACCGCCACCTCAGCAACAGGCACCTTATCGGGGACCACAACATCAACAACAACATCGCCCGCAGCAGCAGTAGTTTAGGCATGTTTAGCAGAATAGACCTGGGTTCCAGGCCAATGGGTCGTCATCTTCTGCTTCGGGTACCAGATATACTGGGCCGAAGAAGGGGTGTTGGACATGTGGGGAGCCACACTACCAGCGCGACTATCCTATGGAGAGGACCAGAGTGTCCAGATCAGTCGGACCCACTACTGTGGGAGACATGGTCAAGGCCCATTGAATTCATGTAGCGGTGAATAACCGCCAGACAGAGCACCAGTCGACTGTGCTCAAGACGACAGGTACTGTCGCTGACCAGACCCTTAGTATTTTGATAGACCCAGGTGCTACTGAGAGTTTCATTTATGGTGCAGTGCTAAAAAGGATTAAGGTAAAGGTAGTTGAATAGGATGAGTTTAGCTTCATAGAGATGGCTTCAGGAGCCAAATACAAGGTTGGAGGAAAGGTTATGGGTTGTGCCCTTAACCTGGGAGAGTTTGTCACGAGGGTCAACTTGTACGTCATGATCTTAGGATCTTATGACATCGTGATCAGTATGGATTGGTTGGAATCGCATGAGGTGATACTCAACTGTAAGACCAGACGGTTGAGCTTGGTTGATGACGAAGGACAGAGACGTGTGATTGTAGGATGGAACCAGGGAGTTTCCCTGAGGTTCGTCTCTTCCTTACAATTACGGAAGAGTATGCGCAAGGGGTGCAATCTTTATGCGATCCTCATGCTAAGAAAAAATGGAGTGGTGGAAAGTCTATAACACCTTCCGGTGGTGACGGAGTTTGCAAACGTATTTTCAGAGGAGTTACCAGGGATGCCGCCAGAAGGGGAATTGGAGTTTACCATAGACATGAAACTGGGGACCAAACCGATAGCAAGAACGCCTTACTGGATGTCGACCCCGGAGTTGCAAGAGTTGAAAATTCAACTGAAGGAGTTGCTCGACCTGGGACTGATATGCCCTAGTGTGTCACCGTGGGGTGCACCAATTATCTTCATTCGGAAGAAGGACGGATCATGGAGGCTTTGCATTGACTACCGTCAACTGAACAAGGCTACGATCAAGAATCAATATCCCTTGCCGAGAATTGATGATCTGTTCAATCAAATGAAGGGTGCGATGGTGTTCTCCAAGATCAATTTGCGATCAGGGTATCACCAATTATGGATCAAGGAGGATGACATCCCTAAGACTGCCTTTAAGATGAGATTTGGACATTACGAGTTTACTGTTTTACCATTTGGATTGACAAATGCCCTAGGGGTATTCATGAGTTTGATGAACGGGGTGTTCCACGAGTACTTGGACAAGTTCGTCCAAGTATTCATTGACGATATCTTGATCTACTCTCAGACGACGGAGGAGCATGACGAGCACTTGCGCTTGGTACTACAGTGCCTACGAGAGCACAAATTGTATGGGAAGTTGTCCAAATTCTCTTTTTATCAATCAAGGATTCACTACGTAGGGCATGTCATCTCTGGCGAAGGTATCGTTGTGGATCCAGCCAAGGTTGAGGCTATTATGGAATGGCCTACACCGATGAATGTCATGGAAGTGCGTAGTTTTATGGGTTTAGCAGGATAATATCGACGGTTTGTCGAGGGATTTTCGAAGATAGCAAATCCTATCATAGAATTGTAGAAGAAAAACAAGAAGTTTGTTTGGACCGAGAAATGCGCGAAAGCATTTTGAAGGCTTAAAGAGTTGTTGACCACAACGCCGATACTAAAGGTCCCTGACATGGATGCAAACTTCTTGGTATGCACTTATGCATCCAAGGAATTTTTAGGCGGAGTCTTGATGCAAGACGGACGAGTGATTGCTTACATATCGAGGAAATTGAGAAGGCATGAGGAGAACTATGCGACGCATGATTTGGAGTTATTAGCCATCGTATATGCCTTGAAGGTTTGGAGACACTACCTTGTTGGACAAAAATTTGAATTAAGGACTGATCATTGTGGACTACAACACATTTTTACACAAGGTGACCTGAACGCACGACAACGACGTTGGTCGAAATTGCTTAGCGAGTATGACTTCGAGATTACTTACATAAAGGGAATAGTGAACCGAGTGGGTGATGCTTTGAGTCGAAGACCACGCATCTTTTCGGTGTTGCCTCTTCAGACGAATCTACGTGAGAAGATTCTCACTTTACAGCGTGATGATGATTGGTACCAAGAGGTCGAGGGTTTTAGCGGACAAAACACCATGATTGTACCACGATATGAGGGATTTTCATTTGATAGCGATGGGTTATTGAGGTTTAGAAGTCGGATTTACGTACCACCAAACAACGATTTGAGGATGTTGATCCTAAGCGAGGCTCATAGAGCAGTTTACATGGCTCACCCGGGAGTTACGAAGATGAGGGCAGACCTTAAACCCTTATTCTTCTGGAAGGGAATGAAGGTCGACATAGTCAACTTTGTGGCTAGATGTCTAGAGTGCCAGCAGGTAAAAGCTAAACATAGACACCCGACAGGATTACTTCAACCACATGTCATTCTGGAATTGAAATGGGAAGTTATTTCGATGGACTTTATTGTTTGATTGCCACTGATGGCAAGGAGACACGACTCGATTTTTAGAGTAGTAGACACTCTGACGAAGAGTGCTCACTTTATTCCTATGCGTACAACGTATCAGGCACCTGACATAGCGATATTTTTCATCAATGAGATTGTGAGGCTACATGGCATGCCTAAGAAGATTATATCCGATCGAGGATCGGTGTTTACTGGACGATTTTGGACGAGTTTCCAAGAGGCCTTGGGAACCCAACTTAACTTTAGTACTGCGTATCACCTAGAGACGGATGAACAGATAGAACGAACAAACCAAACCTTGGAAGACATGTTGCGCATGTACGTGATGGAACAACAAAAGTGTTGGGAGGAATTCTTGCCTCTAGTAGAGTTCGCTTACAACAACAGTTACCAGAGCACCATTAAGATGGTGCCTTTTGAGTTTCTTTATGGGCGACCGTGTTGAATGCCCTTGAGTTGGGATCGGCTTGAGGATAGGGTCCTGGTGGGACCAGAAGCGATCCAAGAAATGGAAGAGAAAATGAAAACCATAAGACAAAGGATTAAATAAGCACAGGATTGACAGAAGAGTTATGCCGATGCGCACCAAGTCGACCATAGTTACGAGGTCGACGATCGAGTCTTCTTGCGATTTAAACTGCATTACAGTTCGATCAAGTTGGGAAAGGGAGCTAAACTCTCTCCTAGGTTCATGGGACCTTTCAAGATTGTGGAGAGAAAGGGGCCCATGGCCTATCGACTAGCCTTGCCTGATTCTTTGAGGCATATGCACGATGTTTTTCATGTATCTATTTTGAGACATTATATTAGTGATCCTACACACGTGATTGACATGAGTTCCTTGCAGGTGTTGGATGAGGGAGCGCTCACGGCTGAGCCGGTCCACATCTTATATCATCGCGTTTGATAGTTATGACGTCGAATAGTAGATCAAGTCAAGGTCCAGTGGGAAAGCTATAGTCCGCACTCGGTGACCTGGGAGGATGCATATGATATGCGCCAGCAGTTCTCATTTTTGTTTGATAGATAGACTTATGATACTGTGGTACTTTTATTTCGGCATTTATACTGAGAAACTTCGGGATGAAGTTTAGACCAAGAGGGGGTGTATGTAACATCCTGCTCTGGCACACTGAGAAAACTTATTCTTTGAGGACACTTGCTTGCAAGTGATCTGGACTTTTATGATGTTAAAACATTTATCCTTGATTATGATGCATTATGATAGATGACATGATGTTTTACTGATTTGACATAGACAGGTGCTTTGACTTAGTTTTATTAAGTGTGCAGGGTTTTGGACCTTGAGGATGTAGAGGCATCGGTGGAACCCCTTGGACTCCGGATTGAGTCAGGGAGTTTGCTATTTGGGTTGATTTATTTACTGTGATATTCATTGATTTGATGATATGATGTTGACATGTTATGAAATGGTTGTTGATGATGCAGGTTGACGATAGCTTGCTGATCAGACTGAAATATGGAGTAAAGAGGCCACACACGATTTCCAGAGAGGTTGAAGGAGAGGTGTGGACAGCATCCCTGTCACAACCTACTAGCACTCTCGTTGTGGCTCGAACTGTAGGTTAATGATTACCTAGTTCGAGAGGATCCACGATGCCGTGAGGGCAGATTGCGATAGTCGCTCATGATGATTCTAAGATTCGTGAAATAAGGCAGGGGCCTTATTCCTTAGAGCTCTTAGTCTCCCACAAGTTCACCTGGTGGAGTGTTGACTCCAGGGGTTATAGATTTCTACCAATCAGTCAAGTTGGCGAGTGGCACCCTTGGAGCACGTAGTGCATCCTGAAGGGCACGTCGCGCAAAAGAAACGCAAGTTGGCAAGTGGAACCCTTGGAGCACGTGGTGCATACTGAAGGGCATGTCGGGCAAAAGAACCACAAGAAGCGAGTGGCACCCTTGGAGCACGTGGTGCATCCTAAAGGGCACGTCGTGCAAAAGAAACATAAGTTGGCGAGTGGCACCCTTGGAGCACGTGGTGCGTCCTGAAGGACACGTCGCGTTGATGTTGATGAAGGAACAAATCTAGATGGCCCTAAGACATTTAACACATTAAGAAATCCTTAAAAACTTCCCTAACCAAATGTCACCCAGTTCAGAATCTACGTCCTAAGTCTAAAACTTTTTAGGGTAAAAATTTAGTCTAACTTTAAGAAAAAGACCCTAAAATAAAAATAAAAATTTAAACAAAAACCCACTTAAGTAATAGTTTAGTCTTCATAAAATTCTTGGGGTAAATGAAGAGAGTAAGAATTTAATTAAAAATAGTGGATTTAAAAATTTCAGAGAAGAAATTATCCGTTAACTTGTGGAAGTACAAAGATATTAAATTAATAATAAAAGGGAAAGATTTAATAACGGAACTGCCAATTTGGGCTTTAATAAAAAGGGGAAAGAAGGGAATAATAAGAATTAGGAAACTAAGTAATGGAGGAAACTTAATAAAGGAAAGATGGGWACTTATGATAAAAAGCAAGGTCAACATAGTAAGGAATCTGCAATTAAGAACCTGCTAATCTGAGCTAATTTAGTAACATATTTTTTTTAGGAAAGTATTTAAAACATGTAAGGGGATCTAGGAACACCTAGGAGTAAATTTAGGAGCAACTCTAGGTGGGTGAGGGATTTGAGACAATTAATAAATTTTAAAGAAAATATTTATTGGAGAAAAGAGGGGGATGGACGACACTTGTGCGATGGAGAATATTTAGAATATTTTATTGAAAATTAATTTAAAATGTGAATTAGGAAAGTTGGTGGGTCTCAAAACTCTATAAAAGAAAAAGGAGATGAGGAAAAAAGGGGATCAGCTATTAGCGTAACGTTACGTTGCTGGATTTGTAACTTGACTGATTACTTGTGGAGAATTGAGATTTTCCAGCTCGGATAGGAGTGGTAGCTCAGCCTTGCGAGGCGAGCTGGGAAGCTAGACATACCATCTGGATAGTGTGTGGCCCCTTTGCAGCTCGGGGGGCTAAGGGGGAAGCAGTGTACCCCTAGTGTTGGCTGGGAGGTACCGGTGAGGTCTCAACGGTCGGCGAGTGGGAGTGGCACGGAGCACGAGAATGGGATAGCGTCTTTGGGTTATTAGCCAACGGTTACAGGTATGCAAGCGTGTTGTTGGTTTAAGAATAAAAAAGAAAATTGTTAAAGTTGTATATGAAACCTTATGATGTTGATTGTTGTGTTAATTTATGGATCATCCCACCTCCTTATTGTTTGTTATTGTTATTGGATAAATTCGTAAGTGCGGACACAAACCAATTTCCCGAGATCCACCTAGATCTAGAACAAAACACAACAGAACATGACGCTTTCCTTAAGTTGTAGATGTTGAATTAACTAGGAGGCAAGAATAAGTAACATACCTTATAATCGCTTCCTATAGTCTTTGTTGCTCCTGCTTCGCTCCAGTGCTCTTATGTAGTCAAGATGAAAACAACACAAACCAACCAAAGTGATAGCGATAGCATAAAATCAATATAAACCTATGTATGTGATCAAGGAATCATACAATAAAACACAACAAGATTTATAGGAAAGAATCATATTACTGTATCATATTAAATGTGAAAGAGAGATTACAACCATAGCCTTGATGTCATAAGGTCCCTTTCAACTGTCCTTCGTTCCCCACACACTTCTTGCTCCAAGGATTCTGAGATCATAGATCTGATAGCTACTCACAATMTATCTTGACAAWGMAAATCTCAAAGCCACTCTAACCAAGCCAAAGCTAACAAGCTCAAGAACCAACAAAGCTAACCCAAGCTAACCAAAGCTAGCTTTCCCCATGAGAACTCCTCTCCTTTTATAAGTTGAAGAAGATAAGGTGAGGAGGTTAGGATGATCCCACTAAATCATGAAAGCGAGTAAGATCCAAACCATTCGGATGTCACCTCACCATAGAAGCTTCTCCTTCTAGAAGATTCGCGAAAACGCTCATTTTTACCACGTGTTGGAATTCTCGCACCCTAGCTATAGAGAAACCTGCGAACACCTCGCACCTTGGCTATAGTGCAACCTGTGAGAATGGGTCATTCTCGCACCCTGCCTATATAGAAACCTGTGAACTTCCCTTTTTATAAGGTTTTTACATAGGAAAAAGAAATTTCTTTTCTCAGGAGAAGTTCTTCTCCCTTCTCTCTTTAGTAACTCAGGCCACTGTGACCCCTCTGAAGGCAAAAAATAGGTTTACATCATTAACGATCATAGGGATGATGAAAATAATGTGTAACAGAGAGCCCCCCAAAGTATGAAGTTAGAACAGAGTGATAGCTGAAATACTTTGTCGAGTGTGTGTAGGGAACAAGGAACAGTTGGTCGGAAGCCTGCCAACAAACAAGGAAATACAGTACAATAATATATCATCACTGAGGGAGGCATTCCCATACTCAGAATACAAATGACTGAAAGCATAAATGCCGACATGAGAAGATCCATGTCAAGTAAAACAGGTCATGGCCACAAAACATACACTGTGGATCCATATCGATATGACTCAAATCTGAACATAGCCACCAAAAATACACGGTGGATCTATGTGTTAAAGACTCAAATTTAAACATAACCACCAGACATACAATGTGGATCTATGCAACATTACACTGAATATACTCCAACGCAACCTGGATCTATCAGAAAATATCCAGGGTCTTCATCTCCGCCACTCTATAGTACGAATCTAACCATGTGAATACATGTGCTGAAGTCAAACATGGTAGAAACCACTTGATTACCGGTCATTAGTGTATATCGTTAACAAGTGCGAGAGAAATCACCATTAATATCAATGACTCCCAAGGTACTCTAGTACAATCCAACGAATGTGAATTAATGAGTTGAAGTCGAACACTCGGCGGAATCTCCCGATCAGGGGCCAATAATGAAAACCCACTGTCGAAAGTGAGGAAACCTGCCATTGAGGCATGCAAGTTCCAAGGTACCAATTAGTTTCTAAGTCTAATTCCTGGATAATGAGTTGAAGTCGACAGGAAAAAACTCGTCACGGGAGGGCCTTAATGTATCCCACATCAGTGACATGAAAAAAGTAACAAGATTTGATGTAGATCAGAGTAACAAGTGATTCAGGACTGACTCAGAGATGGTCGACGCAATAGAAGGATTAAAGACTGCAGAAATGGCCGACACAATAGAAGGATTTTCAGGTTGGACATCTTTTTGAACATATTGACGACACGACAACTGTCTTGGAAATACTGACTCAACAACAAGGATCACAGACCAATTTGTAATCTTATAGGAGTATGATCAGGAGACAAGTGGATTTTTCAACCTAGACGCAAGGCGAGTGAAAGGGTTTCATGCTCAAAAGCGACTCTTTCAAGGAATACAGGTTTAGACACAATTCTTTCTCAATTTTTCTCCCACCATTTCTGGCGAGTACCTCTTTATTTTTATGCAAGCTTGAGGAGGATAACATATGCTTGTTGATTTAAGCTCATCCTTCGAATGAGTCCTTCGGAGTATGTTTAACGAACCCTAAGAAGGAGTGGTTCGGTCCCATTGCAGGTCTGTCAATGTTTGTTTAACGAGTCCAAAGATAGAAAACTTGAAGGTTTTTCAAGATTATAGAGTTTGGAAAAACACTTAAAAGAGAACTCTCTCAGTTCCTTTTTCGTAAATTAGTCTAGATGAGACCGAAAAAGAGATAAATTATCGCTCACCAAACACGTACTTCACATACTTTATCGAGTGTGAAAATAGCAAAGTCGCTCGGTGATCTTTTCATGTTTAGAGAGTCTGAAAAGAGCTTAAAGGGAACTCTAGGGGGTTCTTTTTTTGTATAACCTTTACGAGTCTGAAAAAGTGATAAAAGTATACTCGGTTACATTATGATTGATTTACGAGCACGATAAATAACAAAGACTAAGCTCGGTAACTTATTCTCATGTATTTACGAGCATGAGAAAGAACAAAGACTAAGCTCGGGATTGTTTTCATTTTACACAAGCTTCAAAACAAAAAAAAAAATATTCTTGGGATAGATTTTAATTTTTACACAAGCTTAAAAACTAAACTAAACCATGCTTGGGCTTGGTTTCATTTTTACACAAGCTTGAACCAGAGGAAACTATGCTTGTAACTTCCCAACACATGGTTGGTACTTACCCCCCAGCTTAAGAAGCTAGCGGCTCAAACTTCAGCATGAAGTCCAGAGGATGAGGTCAAATGCCCCCCAAGCTTCGTTTCATCCAACTGCAAACGAGAATGAAATGAAGCTTCAAATACTAGATGAAGGACTTGACTCAAATAGAGAGGGGGAAAACTATTTCATTTTTTAATGAGCTAGACATAGAAACAAGAACTATGCTCGTAACCTCTATTTCATTTTTTAATGAGGTTTCTACAGAGATGCGAAAATTATCCTCAAGTGGTTTCATTTTTTAATGAGCTTGAAATCAAAAAACCATGCTCAAATCTAGTTTCATTTTTTAACGAGCTTGAAATCAAAAAATCATGCTCAAAGACCTTTGTTTCATTTTTTAACGAGGTTTCCTCAGAGACACAAAAAATATCCTCGGAACCTCTTCTTGATCATGGATTCCAAGAGGACAATGCTCTGGAAGAACACCATGTCAAGGGACAAAACTTGGTCATGGCTTCCAAGAGGTCTTCACTAGAAGGAAGAAATACACTCTGGAAGGACACCATGTCGAGGGTCGTGATAGGAGTTAAGAGATCAGGCTCTAACAACCCTATCGAAGAGATTACCATTTCAACTACTGGATCTAAGTCATCAGAATTTGAATCCATGGGTGACAACGCTACATAATTGACCTGTGGTGGAGGCGATACTGTCTGCATACAAGAACCATTCAGGGAGGCAATCCAAGCGGGGTCAATGAATGAAAGTTGATCAATAGTCACAACTCGTCCATCGTGAGGGAAATATATCACACGAAAAAGAGTAGACACAAAATCTTTCATGGAATAGACATAATCTCTCCCAAGGAGTAAAGAAAAATCCAAGGGGTCTTGGACTACCATGACATCAATGAAGACAATTTTCCCTCCCAAAGTTACAGGAAACTGAGGAAGGGTCCCTAAAGGTTGACTAGTTCTTCTGTTAAAAGCTAACAGATTCTGCGTAACCATCGCAAGTGGAGGACAACCCAAAGCTTTCCAAGCAAAAGAGGACAAAATACTAACAGATGAACCTTCATCTATCAACGTTTTGGTAACGTCCCGACCACAAACCTGTACTGTAATCTAGAAAGGAATGTAAGAGGGAAGACGAGGTCCAGTTAGTACATCCCAATCAAAACGGATGGCCTCATTACTTGGAGGGGGTCCTATGAAAGAAGGATGAAAACTCCTCGGCACGACAGAGTTTGTATCAACAAGAAAAACATGGGCAGTATCAGGTTTACTCTCTAGCGGGAGAGTAGGATCGACCGATGATGAGATCAAATCGACCACTTGGGTTTCATTCTCCAAGGGGAGAATGGGGTCGACAGGTGGAAACGGATTGACCACTTGGGTTTCACTCTCTAACGAGAGAGTGGAGTTGATCGAGGATGGGATCGGATCAACCCCTTGGTCTACTAGTTCATCCAAAGACATGACCAGATTGACCACTTGATCAACCAGACTGACCGACAGGGGAACCGGATTGATCATTCCATCAACTACAGGTGGGTTGAGAGAAAGCTTGTGATAAGTAGTTGGAAGTTGAGGCTGTGAAATAGTCATGTCTTCCAGTAATTTCGAGGCTTCATCCATATGAGGACAAAGGTGAGTGAGATGACTCCCTTTGCATAACATACACAGGAACTTGACTCTACTTTTCTTCTTCCCAACGGTATCGTGACTAGTTGACGGGAGGTTGTCAGCATGTTGTTCATAGGATAACGACATAGGTTGGAGAAGGTGTGTATACCATGCTTCTACAACCTTGGATAGACCAGGGCAATCCTTAAGAAGATGGCTACCCTTACAAAGTCTACAAGGGTACTTGGACTTACGGGTTGTTTGGGTGATATTGACATCATCAACACTCCCAGCACGATTAACAGTAACCGGTTGTTTTCCAACATGTTTGACAGTGGTTGGAGGTTTGGATCCTTGCTTAATTTTCTTCTTCTTATTCTTCCTTTTCTTCTTCTTCTTATTCACCGAGTTACTAGCTT
>ML776560.1:1652011-1670815 GCA_009831015.1 Picea engelmannii | reverse complement strand
TTTATAGGAAAGAATCATATTACTGTATCATATTAAATGTGAAAGAGAGATTACAACCATAGCCTTGATGTCATAAGGTCCCTTTCAACTGTCCTTCGTTCCCCACACACTTCTTGCTCCAAGGATTCTGAGATCATAGATCTGATAGCTACTCACAATATATCTTGACAATGCAAATCTCAAAGCCACTCTAACCAAGCCAAAGCTAACAAGCTCAAGAACCAACAAAGCTAACCCAAGCTAACCAAAGCTAGCTTTCCCCATGAGAACTCCTCTCCTTTTATAAGTTGAAGAAGATAAGGTGAGGAGGTTAGGATGATCCCACTAAATCATGAAAGCGAGTAAGATCCAAACCATTCGGATGCCACCTCACCATAGAAGCTTCTCCTTCTATAAGATTCGCGAAAACGCTCATTTTTCCCACATACTAGAATTCTCACACCTTAGATATAGAGCAACCTGTGAACACCTCGCACCCTGGATATAGTGCAACCTATGAGAATGGGTCATTCTCGCACCCTACCTATATAGCAACCTACAAACTTCCCTTTTTATAAGGTTTTTACATAGGAAAAAGCAATTTCTTTTCTCAGGAGAAGTTCTTCTCCCTTCTCTATTTAGGAACTCAGACCACTGTGACCCCTCTGAAGGCAACAAATAGGTTTACATCGTTAACGATCATAGGGATGACGAAAATAATGTGTAACAGTTATCTGCGCCTAGACTGATATAACCCCGAGGACCCCTTCA
Organism: Picea engelmannii; assembly: GCA_009831015.1. Taxonomy (NCBI): domain Eukaryota; kingdom Viridiplantae; phylum Streptophyta; class Pinopsida; order Pinales; family Pinaceae; genus Picea; species Picea engelmannii. The sequence goes on along the minus strand of ML776560.1, from coordinate 1,670,065 downwards.
ATGAGATGTCCCTAGATCCCTAGCCTTCCATTCTACCGTCAACGTTTATATAAGTATTATTAGATGTATACAGTATTTAACTTCTTCTGTGTTGGGTTCTAGATAGTTGGGGTTGGTTCACCTAACTTCTGAAATTGTTTTGTGTAACTGATGGAACCATTTTTCTGCGGAGATCTTTCGGCATTAATTGAAAGAAGAAAATTTTATTTGATGAAAACGTTTATCAAGGGAAATTTTTTTAAATGGAAACATTTATCAAGAAATTTTTAATTGAATGAAACTGTTATCAAATCCGGTCTGCAAATCCTTGGTGGGCCGATGATTTTTTTTTCTCCATGCGTAATGCTTGAGAAACGATTTTGATCAATGTCTGCATTTTTTTTGGGCGATGGTTTTTCTTTTGCGTTGAATCTTGGGAATATTCTATCTATGTCTTCTTTGATGGCTGCCCCAGGCATTGCAACGTTTATCACCGTCGGCCAAATTTATTACTCAGATTTTCCACCTTAAGGGTCGCAGATTTCCTTATTTTGTATTCTCCTTTTCCTTGGCTTGGTCTCCACGATTTGGCTCCCAACAGGCGCTGGGTGGCTTTTAAGCTTGATTTCCTTGCCTGAAAGCGTGGTTAGGTAGTTTTAGAAACACCCTTGCAACATCTACCCTATAGTCAACTGTGGTGGAAATTTTAACACAAATTTCTTTCACCTTTTCAGTGGGACGGCGTGGTTGTTCTTCACCACGAGTTTGGGATGGACTGCTCTCGGTGTCCACCTATTGTTTTCCCCCGATTGCTTACCAAATGGTATGACCGTGGTTGTAGATTACCACGATTTTGTTTTTAATTGGGGTCTTTCACACTGTAGTTTACCCGGACGCGCTGGAGGGCCGTTCTCAGCATGCCATGCTTAATTACCTCCCTTACCTGCTAAAGATGGACCATCTAGTGACTGTTGTTTAAATCTTTAAGTTGTGCTTTAATGGCATAAAGTTTGCTGCCAGCCAGGGCACTGGGAGTGAATTCTGTTGTTTTATCACCTGTGCTTGTGGTCTTCCGGTTAAGGGGGAAAAAGGCAGGGGAGTTTACAGTGTCATTTAGCGTTAGCCACCAAATCCTTATGACCAGAATTTATATCCCTAATGAACCACGACCTTCTCTAGAGCACACGACTGTGTAATATCCTTGATTGAGTGTTTATGTATTGTGTTTAAATGTTTAGATGCTCGCTAGAATGATTCTCATTTCCGGATTGATGCTGAATAAGTTTATTGCCAATTTTCTAGATGCCAACCGATTTCGTGAATTTATGGCGTGCATTAGTAAGTTTCCTTGAATTTCGGCATGCACTCCCAACGCTGAATTTTCTCACTGTTAACATTTATGCTTACTTGGCTTCATGGTTAGACCGTTAGTTTCCTTGTTATTTCATACCTAAACTCGTATAGTATTGGGTAAATGTGTTGTTACCATAATATCGTTGTTGTAACAAGAGAAGGTAATGTCCTTATTATGTTGTCTTGAACTACGTAAGGGTTTGATTAAAGCAATTCTATATATAAAAAAATAAATAAATAAATAAATAAAATAAAATAAAAAATGTGTAATTTTTAGTGTTTCCATAACATTTGAATTGTAATACTTGATCGCAAGGTTAATGGTAGGGTTATGGTAATTAAACTAGAAATGAGAACGCGATGATTATTGATAAACCTATATGGTTTATATTTTAGGTAAATGCAATGCTACTGTAATGAATCATGTAGTAAAATGTATTTGTGGCGTGGTGGAAATTTAAAACCAGTGTAAGTGTTATTGTGGATATGGAATTGGTATTAATTTTAATTTATCACTGGAGTAAGATGATCCATTTCTTATGTTACATTGGGGATTCTCAAATGAAGTCAAGCTATGTAGATTATTTTGTTTTCATTAAGCTACAAGCATGTTATGCATGCTATGGTACTAATTTTTAGGTATTGATGTTCTCATTAGCCTAGAATATGTGATGATACTAATTATCATGTATGGATGTAGTATGACTAAAGCATGGCATGCTTGATCATTAAATGAGTTATGTTAATTGGCTAATGGATCAGGTGCGTTCCTCGAAATTGATGTTGGTTGTAAATTTATGGTGTAAGTAACATACAAGATGTATTAAGATGAGTAATTTAATTGCAGAGTTATTTTAATGGTAACGTAATGTTGTTATTATTTTATGATAATGTTGATGAGATTGTGTTGAATGGTTAACCTATAATGTAATGTCATTAAACTAAGTACAATCAGTGGTTGTAAGTTAGTAATTGGGGAACATCAATTAATGGAATTTAAATGGAGTAGTCGGTATGAATTTAATGCCCATTTTAGTTATCGTAATGCGTGGTTAATTAAAGTTAATGTATGATGAATTACAGTAAAGTTTACTTTCACCCTTGGTTTAATTGAATTTGATTGATAGCATGAATCTTAGTGAATCATTGATGTTGGTAGATTAGAGTTTTTAGTTCTGGTATTGATTGTGTCGGGAGGGATGTAGACACCTCCATGTTCCTCAGAACAGTCGCTAGCCCTGAGACCTTAAATGGTTAAAATCGATGGGAACCTGGGCTTGAGCGTTGCTTATGTGTCTTGGAGGTCCTAACCATTGCAGGTTAGGATGGATGGGTAGTCAGTCTGACTTATTTCTGAGTGATCGTCGTTAATGCATGCAATTGTCTGTTGTACATCGTATGTCGTCTTGTTGTGTTCGTCTTGCTTCCGTCTTGTTCGTCGTCGGGTTACTAGTTTCTACCTGAGCAGTTAGCCAGGAGCCTATATGACATTCTCTCTCTCTAGAGCGGAGAACTAAGATTAAACGCCCTACTTTCCTGTGCAAAAATAGTAAAATCTACTACTATGGATTCTTCCATCTGTGTTCGTACTATACCTAACACAGTATGTTGTTTAATGCTTGCCGTTACTTGTTGTGCGCCTTATGTCTATGGTCGTTTAATGCTTGCAGTTACTTGTTTTGTGCCTTATGTCTTCTTGTTGTGATCATCGTGGTTTCATCTTGTTAGTTGTCGAGTGGCGACGTAGAGTCAAGTGTGTCTGTTCCTTTTACACGCGCGCACACACCTTAAACAAAAAAAAAAAAAATTGCACCTGTTAAAGAGTTGTTGTCGTAACGAGGAGGTTCGTTACAGTTATTGATTATTAGTACATGCACGAGACTTGTATGTACTAGCTACACATGCATTTCTTGTACATGTACACTAGTATCTATGAGTTTTCTTGACTTACTTACTAATAATGTCGGTTAATTGTTATGAATGTGTGAACCATGTTTCTTTTCCTTTGTACCATGATATACCTTAACTTCGAGATGAATTTTTCTAAAGGGTGGGTGTATGTAACGACCCCGCTTAAATAAATGTATAGGGATTATTAATTATAATTAATTTGATAATCTGACTGTCCTAATATGTTAGTTAAACAATAATTATTTCTTAATAATATTAACTAATTAATTATTATTAATTACCTGTTCATATCTGTCAATGATTAATTAATTATTAATTGACTCATTAATTATTTGAGTAAAGAAATAAAGGGGTTAATAGTTTAATTTATTAAAGACTTACGTATACGGGGAGGGGAAGAAACATTAATGAAGGGGATAATACATTAAATATAAGGATAAGATATTAATAAGGGGATACGACATTAAATATAGGGATAAGATATTAATAAAGGGATAAGGAAATTAATGAAGGGGAGGAGAGTTGGTGAAGGGGGAATATGATAGGGAAGAGTCTTACGGGGAGGATCATTCTTTTGGGAGGGAGGAAGCATTTTGAGGAGGAGGATATATTTCTGTGGGAGATTTTTCTGTGGAGATCTCTGGTGTGAGGAGTTTGGTTTTGGGGGTTGTTGGTGAATCAGAAGCAGGGGGCACCGGGTTGCTGGGGGTTTGGGGCATGGGGGCCAGGATATCCTTACGGTATCCTGGAGCTAGGGAGCCAGACAGGCTGCTCCTAGATGGCAAGGAGGAAAACTAGGTTTTGGCCAGTGTTTGACACAGTTTCAACTTCAGCATTGGACCAACAAAGATCGGGGTTAGCATCAGGAAGAGGTAATTTATTTTATTCTGTTAAGTAATTCTTATGATGTGGATAAATTTTAATTTCTACTAAATATTTATGCTTATATGATGGTCAATGAATTACGTATGCAATGGGAAAGGAATTATATGTTTAATTGTATGAAAAATTTTAGATTTAATTGAGTTAGGACTCTACATGGAAGAAAATTGAAGATGTGGTGTAAAATTATAGATAAATAAACTCGTTGACGTGGTTTGTGATGAAACTTAAACATGTAAAAATTCATCTAAGCTCATGACAGAGTTTTATTCCATGGTTTGTCATTCATTCTCTTATAGTTCATCATTGAAGTTGTAGGCAATCATTTCTAAACTCTAAATAAATTCAAAATCATTCTCAGAATTGGAAATAATTTATTGACATCTAGAAATCTCATACATCGATGTCATTGATCAATCAAATTGTCATGTCCTCAACTAGGATAGATAGAAAAAATATGTTTGTTGTCCCAAGTATTGTTTCTTTTTCTGTGATTTTATCAAAGACTTTGCATTAAGGTTGTTGAAAATGTCTTACAAATAGTTTTCATATGTCATCAAGATATGGAATATTGTCAAACACATTACAAGCACCCATTAAACATGGAATAGAGAAGATAACCATGGCATATTATTATGGTATGAAAATCCAAATCACAAAAATACAAATGTCTTTACTGGTTGTAACAACAACTACAAAACCCTCATAAACACATTGATCAAGAAACTTTGTAATGATGCAAAAATCTCCTCAAGAGGTTATGTATCCCCCCCTGGACTATCTAACATTCGCTAGTGTGGTATCGATCTTCTCCTGAAACACCTATCGCATAAATATAGATTCTCGTACCTTAACAGTAATGTAACTTCAAATCACAAAGATCCTCGTTGAATGAGGCTAAACAACAGGCAGGGCCTTGCAGGACGAGTTTGGAAAACAAGCAAGGCCTCTCAATATGCCATGTACTCAACCCGCGGGGGTGACCCCTATCACAATTTCCATGAAACCCTCATATTCCCTGCAAAATTGACGATCAACCTCCTTTGGAAAGTTTCGCCAATCCCCTATGCCATTTGATATACATCCAAACTGAAACAACCCAACGAAAGCTCCAATGAATACCCTATATGGATCTTCCTCCTTGTCTAGATAGGGTGTATATTGCACCACCAAAACCAAACTATAATGGTGGAACGGTTTTGCTAAACCCTAACAAAACAATGGCTCCAAGAGAACTCCAAAATGAGAGATCAAATCTTAATGTTGAAGTGAAGGGTTACCCCTCTATTTATCCTTCCTCCAAGCCTTCTAGATATTTCCCCTTTTTTACTAAATCAAACCCTCACTTTATTTTCCCTCTAATTTTCATTTAAACAAAAATTTTTATTTTTATTTAATGTCACTTTAGAATTTGTCCTCATTTAACCTAGTGACACCAAATAACCCTCTATGACTCCCATTTCCTTCTTGAATATATCCTTTGAGAGTCATATAGGCTACTAAGTCATCCTCCATCATGATCAATTCGAAGGGGACATTACACAAATCCTAGATGATTGTGTTTTAACTAAAGGGGATTTCAAACACCACGTCTTGATGATGGTCAATGTGAGAAGTAGAGACACAATCTAAGGGTTTCTTGGTGATGGTTCAACATTTGATGGATACTTCTTAGTGCATAAAGGATAAGTTGGTTCCCCAAGGCCAAATTTCATTGTTTGAGCATGTGCAACAACTCACCAAGGGATTTTACTTATTAAATCAATGTTTTACTTAATTTTTCTATTTCCACACACCCTAAGACAAAAATTATTACAAGGTAAATTACAACAACATGCCAAGACACCAACTCATGCATTTAATATCAAAGAATCTTTGCTAGACCCAAAACATACTACAATAATTCCATAAAGTCAATTTTAAGATTCCTGATAAGTAAGTGAGAGCAATGACTCGCTTGGAGTCTTTCTTTCAAAAATAGAGAAGTATATCAAGAGGTTCAGGTGGGAGAATCCCATTTTGAGACCACCAAAGGAGAAACATTTGTTTCCCCATTGTTATAGCCTTAATTTCCACCATATAGGCTAGAGAGGAATTCATAACAAGATGTAAGACAAATTGCACTTTTTCCTATGATTTGATCCCTTTTGGAGATCCTTGTTGGACACATAGTAGAAAACAAGCGAGGATCCTTGTCAGTCACTAGTAGCTCAATAAGGGAGGATCTATAAAAATTATAGATTTAGGGAGTTACGAGGTGATATGTGAGGGATGATTTGTATCTTCATGTCAAGGGCCTAGGAACTCACATCATTTTAGTCTCTAGTGGTCTCTAGAAGATATAGAGGCTCTCAAAATAATCCTCCAAAGAGTTATATAACAAAAGAAAGTCTTGGGAAAGGGTAAGGAATTCAAGAGAAAGGTTATGTTTCCCATTTGAAGAGGTGCTTGTCTTGTCTATCACAGCTAGAAGTCAGAGATCGTAGCCTGGCCAAGAAGCTAAGAGAGGAGAAAGGAGTAAGAAGTCAAAGGAGGAAGAATCATCACTAAGGTATATTTGATGTAATTTCTCTTATATTCATTAATAGATCAATGGTTTTCCTCCATATCATTTGTGTTCAATCCATAAATGTTTATATCTAGTTCATTCTATTATAGATATGATTAGAGTTAAATTAGATCTAGGGTTATAATCCCAAGTAGAGAGGTAGAGAGGTATTGCTTGTATTTTGTATGAAAGAAGTAGGTTGTGGAGCTTGGATCTGGAGATCCAGGTCAACAACATCCAGGATATACGAAGGACAACCTACGAGAAAGGTATGCAATCTCCACCACTCCTTAGGTTAGTAATGAATCAATGTGCATGAATATATATCTAGAGGAACAATAGGAGTCTACCCTCTTTCTGTCTAGTATTACTAGGATAATCCTAAGGAGATGTTGATTATTCGGTGAGATTTTGTCCCATTATGCCTTATTTTTTAACCCAGTTAGTTGTGACACTAGCCACTCCTTTTGCATGTCGTAACTAGTTCGGTAGTTCCTACCCTTCATGGGTTCCCTAGTTAGCAGTTGGACTTCTATTTGGTGCCCATGTTTCATTTTCGTGTAGGTCCAGTATCCCTCCTTTATCCTACCATGACTTGAATATTGAGCCTAATTTTCCTCTCTTTGTCTAATATATTATGGCCATATCCCATGGGGGTTCCCAAAAAAATGTCTTGTAACTGAATGGTCTCCTATTCATTTTTTTCTTATGTCATGCCTCCCATCATTGCATTGTTGTTTTCCTACATCTTGCTTACCGCTATTGCAATAGCCTTGACCATTCACCTCTTACATTATTTAGCCTTTGTTTTGCACCCACCTACCCAGGGAGAGAAATGATGCTAAGAGTGGACCTCACGTGCCTGTACCATTTTCATTCATATTTCTTAGGTTGGTTCCATGGACTTGGAACATAGGAACATGTTATTAATACGCTCGTTCTCTCCCACCAAGTATACTTTTATCTCTTTTTTGGACTTGTAAAATGACACAAAAAATACACTCACAAGTATCCTTTTACCTCTTTTTCAGGTTTGTTAAAATTGAATGAAAAGGACGCACTGAGCTTACTTAATTCACTATTTCATGCTCATTAAACCATGAAGGAGACTGAGCATACTTTTTTCATTCTTTCATGCTCGTTAAACCATGAAGGAGAAAAACTATACAAAAAATCAAAAAAAGAGTGGGGGATTTTCACCATTGGTCTATTCTCAAAATGGCAGTGTTAGGTGAATCTCCCTTGAACATGGCACCTATTTGAGTCCTCATCATACAATTGGGTTTTAGCTTGCCTCGGATCCATCCCAATAATATGAGTCATAGATACTCCTATGACCCATTACTCTTCTAGTCATCATGGAGAGTGATTAAATGACTCTTGCGTTGTTACACTATATTCTTCCAGCTCTTGTGTCATATTGTCAAATAACCATTGTGTTATGTTATATGTTTAAGGGAAGTGTAAGCCTTAGTCAATCATATGTTTTTTTGTTGAGTTTATGAGTCAGCAAACCCTATGTCAGTTGTACTTAGTGATACTCTCTCTTCACATCATCTTTCGATGTATATTTCACGTCGATTGATGGGGGAATACATCAAGGCCCTCCTTCGATAGATCTATTCCTATCGAATTTAGCACATTATCTAGGAGAGGTATCTAGAAACTAGCTAGTACCTTGGATCTTACCTTCCTCAGTGGCATGCCTCCTCATGATCGACAGTGGGTGTACCTCATTGATCCCTTATTGATTGATTCTACAAGTGTTTGACACTATCTCATCTATTCACACTTGTTAGATTGTACTAGGTACCTTTGGGTCCATATTAATCATCAGTGGTTCCCCTTGCGTCTTTTATCGGTATACATCAATGATCAATAATCAGATGATTTATACCATGCTCGACATCAGCTCATTTATTTGCATGTTGTAGATTTGTACCATTGGAGTTTGGGACGAAGACCTTTGGTTGGGGCCATATCCTTATTTTATAGCACCCCCTCCAAAGTTGCGATGGAGTATATCACTGGTATATTAGTACTTTAAAGACTTGGGGGGCACTCTTCTTAGTGATTGTTGTCTTCCTGATATCTATGATTGTGTTCGTGACATAGATCCACATTGTATTTGTTGTTTTGGCTATGATTGATTTCATGACATAGATCCACATTGTATTTGTTGGTGGTGTCATAAAACCACATTGTATTTGTTGGTGGCTATGATTGTGTTCGTGACATAGATCCACATTGTATTTGTTTTGGCTATGATTGATTTCATGACATAGATCCACATTGTATTTGCTTGTGGGTACGGATTATTGATGACATGGATCCACTGTGCATTCTTTCGTGGCCATAGTCTAGCATTTCATATTATGGATCTGCGGTGTATTATTTGGTGGCCATGGTCATTCAGAATCTAAGAATGTATACCTAGGGGATGGTCTATTTATACTCTCATCCTTGGTGTTTGATTTCATGACGTATTTGACTTCTAAAACTCCTTTTCTCTCTCCTCACGTTTCCTTGCATGGATGTTATTTTATTATAATGTATTTAATCCATGCATTCCTTTCTTGACCTCACACATTAGGGGGAATTTTGTATAGATTTAATTTCCACCCTATAGCCCAGAGAGGAATCCATAAGAAGATGTAAGAAAGAATTCTCTTTTTGCCTAGGATTTGAGCCCTTTTGGAGATCCTCACTAGACACATAGTAGATAACAAGTGAGGATCCTGGCAAGTCACTAGTATCTCAACAACCAAGGATATGTAAAACTTCTAGATTCAGGTAGTTGCAAGGTGATAAGTGAGGGATGAGTTTTATTTTGTGTCAAGGCCCTAGGAACTCAGATCATTCGAGTCTCTAGTGGTCTCTAGAAGATATATAAGCTCTCTCAAGCCTCCCCCAAAGAGATATATAAAAAGGGAAAGTCTTGGGAAAGGGGAAGAGAATTCAAGAGCAAGGTTATGTTTTCGATTTGCAAAGGTCATTGTCCTATCTATCACAGCTAGAAATCAGAGAACATGTCCTAACCAAGAAGCTAAGGGAGGGGAAAGGAATCAAAAGAGGAAGCATCATTACTAAGGTGTGTTTGATGTAATTTATCTTATATTCATTAATAGATCAATGGTTTTCCTCCTTATCATTTGTGTTCAATTCATAAATGTTTAGATACAATTCATTCTATTATAGATATGATTGGATTCAAATTATATCTAGGATTCTAATCCCAAGTAGAGAGGTAGAGAGGTATTGCTTGTCTTTTGTATGCAGGAAGAAAGTTGTGGACTTGGAGCTGGATTTTTAGGTCCACAATAGCCAAGATATATGAAGGAAAACCTACGAGAAAGGTATCCAATCTCCACCACTCCTTAGGTTAGTAATGAATCCATGTGCATGAATCTAGATCTAGAGGAACCATAAGAATCTACCCTATTTATGTCTAGCATTACTAGGATAATCTTAGGGTGATTTTGTTGATTATTCAGTGAGATCCCTGTGAGATTTTTTCCCATAACACCCATCAAATTTAGTATGAAAATCTATTCAACCAGTGGGGAATGTACAATGAGGAGAATTCAAAAGCTGCAGTTCCCATTTCTCCCCGAAGTTTAGTGGAGGAATGACTTGCATAGATTTTGTGTGGATTTTTTTTATTATTCTATGATGGGGAAACATGTGTTTCCACATAAAATTTTGTGTGATGATCTATTCAATTGGTGGGGAAAGTACAATGAGGAGCATGAAAAAGCAGTTCCAAGTATAAAAAGCACCTCATATTGGTATCAGAGTAGGTTTCTTTTGGGTATTTGTGGGAAGTTGAAGGATCCAAAAATCAGGTTAAAGAGAAGTCATAGAAACTCTAGCCATGGTAGATGAGTCAATTCATAAAAACCCTCGAGATATATAGAATAGAGATGTGTGAGGTTGGAAGCATAGGTCACAAATATCAACCACAATATGAACCTCTTCATGGAGGATCTAGAAAGAAACATCGAACCATTCAAATAGGTTGGAGGCTCTAATTCTGATATCAAATCAAAGGGGAAATTAGGATATAATGAATACCTATAAAAGGAGTTATGAAAAGAACTCGAGAAAGAGAAGTCAATTTCCAATGCCATAAACCCTTCACAGTCTTTATTTAATATGGAAGCAAAAGTGGAAATAAATCCATACCAAGGTGAGATCAATGCATTAAATCCAAATCATTGGTTGCAATAGATATAAGTTTATTTCATCATTCACCATATAGATGAAGAAAAAAAGATATCATTTTCCAGATTTAATTTAGAGGGACATGCTTTAACCTGGTGGGAAATCCATACGAAAACACTTAGGTTGGAGGATTATCCACCAGTAAGTAAATGGGAGGATTTCAAAACTCTCATTAAGTCCCAATTTTACCCTACTGGGTATGTACACAAATGGATCTAGTGGCACTACTTTAGGAAGAAGTAAGGGTAGAGTGTACAAGAGTACACCACTGAGTTCAGAAAGATGACCGTCATGTTGGGTATCTCTCCCAAGAACCCAAATGTACTCCTCAAGTATCTAGGGGGGTCTACATAGTCATATTCAAAAGAAAGTTATACTTTTCAATACAAGAATAGTGTACCAGGAACATGTACAGTAACAATATCTACCATCTGGAAAACATAGGCCATAAGAAAGGGAAGTCAAGCAGTTCCAAGTAGAAAGAGAACTAGGAAGCTTCCAAGGAGGGGAAGAAAATGTGGAAAGGGGGAGAGGATAAGAAGACGAAAACCACTACACACAGTGCAAGGATCCCAACAACCATTGCAACCATTTCAATATTGATGGTCACATTAAAGAAAAGTGATGGAAACTACATCTAGAATTGAACCCAAAGAACATGTAGATGAGGTGGAATTTCCCTTCAACGGTAAGGGGTACTCCCCAATACAATGTCCTAATTAGACTATGCATCGTTTGGTTTAGGAGACCCATCTGGATTTTGGCCCAGTTTCCATTACTAGTTTTGAGGGGTGATTGGATGGTTTGTGGATGTAGTGGAAAAGAAAATGCAATCTATCTAAATGAAGAAATAAATCTAACCTAACCTATCCTATCTAAGAGAATCTAAGGTAACTAGATGAGTAGCTATAAATGAAACTAATCCCTACAACTAGCTTATTCTATATAGTTGTTAAGAAGTGACAAGGTTAGACAACACTTGCATGCAGGTACATAACCATATTAGTATAAATCATACAATTACATACATAAGAACTTGTCATCTCCGGACAAACATAAGAAAGAATAAGAAAAGTTTAAATAACGATTTCAATTTTCATAAGATTAGTCTATAAGAAAAAAAGACATTCTTATAGAACATATAAACAACATACACTTTGTTGAAATTAGTTTACAAAAAATTATCATCTAAAATTGTTCTTCTCTCTTAAAAAATTATCCCTGGGGGCTTCTCAATATTAATTCTCAAAATAGTTTTTGAATATACAATGCTTCAAGAGCCCCTACAAAATGGGCCTCTTCCTTTCTTTATAGGAATTTTAGTAACTGTTGAAATTATTTTCTTGAATTTAGCAAGAATTAGTTATAAAAATCTTCATATTCCCCTTCTAAATTGTTGTTGATAGGTGTTGAAATAAGGATGGAGTTGATGGTTGTTGGAAAAAGAAAAAATAGGAAGCAGTTGTGAGAAAATTCATTTTTTTTTTATCTTACTCATGTATCCTTGTCTCTCACAAAGGCTTCCCAAACTTGATATTGGTCATTGACGAATATGACTCTGTGATACAAGGGTTCCTTGAGGGTGGCTTCATGGGAGGATAAGTTTTCAGTTAGAGTCTTCATGTCCCTTTCCATGGTGGCCATGAATGCTTGGATCATAGTTTGAACTTTGGCTGGTTAGACAAGGTTTTCCTCCATCAACTCAATTGTTATCTTTGTAGTTTCTTCAGCTCTCTCCCATATTTGATATATATTTTGTTGTATTTTTTCAAGGAGATGATCCATTGTAATGTTTTTCTTGAGATCCTCAATGAGATTAAGGAAGCTCTTATGTGTCAAAATTTGTGTAGATTTGTAGATTTGTGTGCAGATTTTGAGTGAGCTTGTCATTGTATTTTCTGCTCTCTTCCCAAATTGTTGACATCGATCAAGGAAAGCATAATCAATCCTTGTTTCTACCTCTAAGGGGTGGGGAAGATTGGCTAGAGCATCCCTATTTTCAGCGATCCATTTTTTCATGTCATTTAATCCTTCTTAGATGGTAGTGAACTAGACGTTCTTGGTTTGCACACAACTATGTTGGTCCATTATGTCAACTTCTAGCTACTAGAAGCCATGAAGATGTGCATACATATTGTAATATTCTCCCCAATATTTGTCCTTACCTTTTCTTCACATGCCTTGAATTCTCTCAGACTTCCCTCATATTTCTTTGCATGTCTGATATTTTCTTCCAATTCTCTAATCTTGACATCCTTTTTCTTTGTTTTGGCAAAACAAATTCTTAAGGTTTTGCTCTATTGTTGTGGTGAAGGCAGTGTTAGGGGATGCTATGGAAATTGGGTCTTTGCTAAATTCCTCTGCCACTATATTCTCTATGAGGATTGATAATGGATTTCCTCTAGTGAATGGGACCTTCCTGATATGTTGTTGCAAAAAATTTCTAGTGGCTTTGTCAAATTTTAACTTCTTCAATTCCACCACTTTGTTAGGCTTGTAAGGTGTACAAATCCCCAAATCCATATTGTCGAATTGAAGGTGACCACTGGGAATTTATGTTGATGTTTTCAATATGTCAGTGTCCATAGGTGAGGTGTCATTGTTTAGAGCCTCTTCATCATGTCGGTGTCCATACACTTCAGCATCATTGGGAGGCTGAAGTGTATTCCCATGTGTATTTGTACTTGTTGCAATGTTTGTTAACCACTTTATTTGGATTGTGTCTCCAGAACCTTTCTTCCCCGAAGTGGAATGATTTCAACATATATACTTCAGCTTGGGCCTGTTTGATGCTTCCGAAGGAGTATGAACCAACCCATAATGGTAACAGGGGAAGATGGCCTTCTTAGCACAATATAGTGTTGCCCCAACTCCATGGATCATAGTTTGATATGCAATCTCATGTAATACCAACTTGTTAGGCACAAACCTTGGGAGAAAATGGGGATCTTTGGTAACTCTGTATACTCTTATGCGAGTTTTTTGCTCCATGAGGTACCAATCTCCAATCTTCCAGATTATTGTCAATTCTTTATCAGTCATACATGGAGCGGGTGAGTCGAAGATGAACTCAAAGAGAGGTGCCAAGAATTGATCACATATTATTTGATACTTCATCATCTATTTGTTCTCACAGTGTTGGAAAGGCATTCAGACAGGGGGAGAAGCCCCAAGGAGAGTTCAAGTGGGGGGAGCAGCCCCAAGGGGAAAATGACCATTTTCCATTAATGTCAAAGGGGGAGAGATAGTCACATTGATGTGATTGATGACCATTGATGTAGACCATGCCTTGTCTACATATTGACATCAATGATTGGTGTTGACATCAATGTTGGTATTGCCATCAATGCCAAAGGGGGAGATTGTTGGACCATGTTGTCATTGATGCCAAAGGTTTAATTAATTGATGTCAAAGGATTGATTTCAAGTGATTTATTGATGTCAAGTGATTGATTTATGACAAAGGATTGATTGATTGATAATTGATTAAAAATGTAATGTTGGCACAGGGGCAAACCCAGGGTTCAATGCTACAACAGTGCACCAACAAAACCCTAACTATCGGCCCTTTTGGAAACACCTATGAAGCCAATGAAATCTCACCCAAGGTAGAGGCAGGGGTGGTTGCAGGAATCTGGTGTCTGCAACCTTATCTTGGACAAAGATTTGTGATTCTAATCACTTAACAGAGAACTCAACAGTTATATTGATCAATATTCAGTTCTTAGTTACATCGTAGTTAAACCCTAATTACAGTACAACGCGGTATTCAACCAGATCTAGCATCTAACAACACTTAGCATGATGAAACAGATCACATATTAACAGATTCAACACTAAGCACATGTATATAAGTCATATCTAACATTCATCCATACTATTAAGCACTAAACATCGACAGATCATTCATCTATATTAAAGCACTAAACACATTAACATATAAGAACATCAACACATTGCACAAAGTAGAGAAACACAACATGTACATGGTTCACCCCCACCCTAGGGTTGCATCCACTAACTCTTCTCTTCTTTATTATCTTCCTGTTGACGGGCGAAATTGGCTGTCCATCAACTAGAAGAGCGAGTCTGATTCGGGGTTGTCTAAATAACCCAAGCCATTTGGTGTAACTCGTTCTGACGGGTTTAATGGCTCCGTTAGCCAATCTAAGAATCCTAAAAGAAACAAATAAAAGAGATAAATAACTAACTAATTACTAAACACTATATATACGTACATATGCTCTAATGTAACTATAGTAGTTATATTTAAGCAGAAGATATACAAGTCTCATTTATTTAAATGATTTACAAGATGCAAGTTTTAATCGAAACTTATGAAAATCAATGGAAAAATGATTGCTTCTAGCAAGCAGATAAAGAAAGCACATAAAAATATTTATTTTTTTTCTTTTATAAATTTAAAGAATCTTGCAAAAAATTTAATGAAACATGAACATCTAGATAGTCAAAGTTGAACCATACATTCATTATTTCATTCATAAACAACTTAACTAAATAACACACATAATAACCTGTCGCTAATCAATGAAACTGGTATTTATCTTTCTGTGTTGTATGAGCTCCTGCCTGTACTGTTGTTAAGGGAAACCTGTAACAGAACAATACTAGCACTTCCATAATACATTCAAAGAAGTGTTTGATATTGGAGTAAATTAATAACAACAAGAAGACAACTAATTAAAAATCGTGTGATCTTAAGATAATCAATATTTAAGAACAAAAGAAAACTCAATTATGGGTATTGATAATATCCATCATTTAACATTAGAAATAAATTCCATAATAATCAAATGATTTATTGATCACACATAAAAAATGGAATAATAAATTATGGTCAGCATATAACATTTAACAGTATGAAAACACCATATGATTGACAAGCTAAAGCTAAAATCAGCCGTTATAACATTTTCATAATATAGAAATAATGAAAGAATGAAATGGAATAAGTATCACACAGGTCTAAAGCCAAATATGAATTACTTTTCCATATTCTTTCTCAAAATCACATGCCCATATTGTGGTCCTGGAAGAATTGTTTTGGATAATAAACTCTTAAAGATTGGAAAAATTAATATATAAATAATAATAATTAATCATGTATTGATAAAAAGGAATAAATCTATTTAAATCAATTCATAGTCAATTATTGAAAGAATATGAATATATTATATGAAAATAAAACCATTTTACTTACAGGACAAAAGCCATTAAGCAACCTGGAATTCCATTTTCTTCTTTAAAAATATTCGTCCATTCTCCCAAAGCTTCTAGCCATCCATTACTCCATTTGAAAAGAAATAAAAAGTTTACAAAATAAATAATATACAAAAGAGAAAGGATTAAAATCCTCCTCTCCAATTCTTCCATCCCTTTTGCTCTGATCTTTCTCATATATTTATAAAATGAATGAACAGTCTGGGCGTCACTATTAATTTCTGCCCCCTGAAATTTGCCTCTAAAGAGACCCAAATATCTCTCAAATATTGCATTTGTTTGGGAAAATATCTACACAAAAGGTAAATGGGTCCATTTGGGTTCTGGGTTTTCAATCATTTCTTCTAATTCCTCACGGTTTGGCTGCAATTAGTTCTGTAAAATCATCTATCTGATCTTGATGCCTTTCCAAATTTTATTTGTTGTTGCTCATAAAATTATTTGTAGCAATCCAAAATTATTTTTAGATCAATCATATTGAATGTATTTGGATAATAAAATCAAGCCATTATCAGATCCGTATCAAATATTTGATAATAGAAACGTGTGAAACAAAAAGAAACCTAAATTAATAACCTAAAAATTGTGAATAAAACAAAATCTAGAAAAATAAAAAATGAATTTAAACTAACTATAACTTATAAACAAACATGATTTATAATTTGTTTTCAAATATGATCTAGAAGCTTCAAGTTAATGGAGAAAATATATTAATTTTAGTTTTTTACAAAATCAAACAAATGATAAATAATTATTTGATTATTATTATTTTGAAATGAGATGCAAAATGAAAAAAGAATTTAATTAATTAACATCACCAAATGATTTCATGAAAATGAGAAACCAACCAAGATATTATTTGATGAAGTATTGAACACATTATTCAAAATAGTCAAACTTGCTAATGGGCAAAAGAATGAACACATAATCATAATTTAAATGAAAGTAAACATTTGATAAAAATTAGCGTTTCATTTAAATTGAGATTTCTATGCTCGTTTCTAACTTTTGACATATACTCTTGTAATGAGTGTMTCATACTAAAGTGAATGTCTTAAGTTTGTCTCAAAGCAAGCCAAGGAATGGAACTATTTGAAAAGGTTGATTCTGTAGCTCATTATAATTATCAAGATTCTAATAGGGGCCCTTTAAATTTTGTAAAAATATAGGGGGAGTTGTTGGGGCCCAACAAATGGCGACTTATTGGGTGAAGCAATTATCTCTGATCTGGTAATATTTCATCTTAGGAAGAAAATAATAAGACTTGAAAAAGGATTTAAGCTCCCTGAAATAAATTCAATCTGAGACCATATAGTATTAGGATAAGCTCAATGTTATAACCAGACAATAGAATTTTCTTTGCAGAGGATTATAACCTGAAATAATGTCTTAATCAAAGAGTCACGATGTTTATTAAAGAACTTCAATACCGTTGACAGATCCATTGCTATTAGCAGGCATCCATAGCCTCGACAAGGATGTTATTTAACCCACTCAAATGCTTTAATCCCATCCAATAGTTGTATCCACATGATGTATACTTCCATAAAAGTTAATTTAAAAAACGTGTACCTTCTACCTCTCGACCTGACATTGCTTCGTTGCCAGCAGGCCTCTTCAGTACCTTGACGAAGTTGTCTTGGTATCATGTGTGCATTTACCCGCTGCCAGCGAGCCTGTTCAGTACCCCAACGGGTTTACACACACTTCCCACACATAAGTGCTTTCAACCCTCTTATGCCACTTTTAAATAATAATACAATTATAGATTTATTGATGACAAAGAGAGTGGGGTGATACTAGAGGTTAATTGCAATACAGGTGAATAGTTGACCATGTAATTTATTTGCTTTCAAAATTGGAAGTTTTATCATGGTTTAGAGATTTTAGATTTCCTTTAAGAAATCATCTAGAGA
>ML776560.1:1596494-1625812 GCA_009831015.1 Picea engelmannii | reverse complement strand
TGAAGCAGTTATCTCTAATCTGGTAATATTTCATCTTAGGAAGAAAATAATAAGACTTGAAAAAGGATTTAAGCTCCCTGAAATAAATTTACTCTGAGACCATATAGTATTAGGATAATCTCAATGTTATAACCAGACAATAGAATTTTCTTTGCAGAGGATTATAACCTGAAATAATGTCTTAATCAAAGAGTCACGATCTTTATAAAAGAACTTCAATTTCATTGACAGAGCCACTGTTGTCAGCAGGCGTCCATAGCCTCAACAAGGATGTCATTTAATCCACTCAAATGCTTTAATCCCATCCAACAGTTGTATCCACATGATGCATACTTCCATAAAAGTTAATTTAAAAAACATATACCTGTTACCTCTCAACCCGACATTGATTCGTTGCCAGCAGGCCTTTTCAGTACCCCGACGAAGTTGTCTTGGTATCATGTGTGCATTTACCCGCTGCCAGTGAGTATGTTCAGTACCCCAATGGGTTTACACACACTTCCCACACATAAGTGATTTCAACCCTCTTATGCCACTTTTAAATAATAATACAATTTTAGATTTATTGATGACAAAGAGAGTGGGGTGATACTGGAGGTTAATTGCAATACAGATGAATAGTTGACCATGTAATTTATTTTCTTTCAAAATTGGAAGTTTTATCATGGTTTAGAGATTTTAGATTTCTTTTAAGAAATCATCTAGAGAATGGGGAAGCACTTAAAAGTGATTCCTTAAGAATATGTACGGGATAAAAATTTTAAAGATCATCATAATTCTCAAAGATTTAAACCATATATCTGGTGTAATACTCTGACAAAGACAATTTGAGGACAAAATGAAAGTGACAATTGACTTATAAATCAATTTTCTGAGCTATATCTTAATATCGGGACCTCTTTGAACTATTTCAATTCACTTGAAAAACACAAGTCTTAAAATAAATGCTTCCTTCGACAATAATTCTTTGATCAGAGATATATTGATTCAAAAAGAAAGATAAGAAGAAAATTCTTTCAAAATAATCAAAGAAAACAAAAGCACACAACAAACCAAATCAAATTTTATTAATGGGATTCAAAATTAGAAGTACACAAAATCAAAATAGCAAAAGAAAACTTTTTAGGAAATGATTTTGGCCAAAGATAAACTTGTGTTTTTGTATCCACTATCATCTCACTGTAAAATAAAGGAAGAACTAAATCATATAAAATATCATGTATGAGCAAGTTCTTTTCTTAAGATAGTGATGCATAAGATGTTACTTTGACCAAGCATTATTATTAAAAATAAAAGAGACTAAAAATAGAAAAATCCTTATTAAGATGAGTGTAGTCCTACTCGTGGAACCTTGGGTCAGGGTTGAATTGATATTTTAAATTTACTTATCTCTTTACTTTCCATTTAAAATTTTCATGATGATATTACGTTTTCGAAAAGAAATATTCAATGAAAAATAGAGAGAAAAAGATTTAAAGTGGACTTCCTTGACAACATTCATATTATGGTTCTCTTGCTGTGCCCGCTTGTGTTCATAACTTCATTATTACACAAATAAATATTGATAAATAAAACTAAAGGAAAACCTACTCCTAAACCTACTCTAACTACTAAACAAATAAAAAATACTAAGTGAAGTCATGCTTCCAATGTAGCCATCAAAGTAACTCCAATCCTGCAATGGAAACAAAATCAAATATTACTAACAAGAATGGTAGTATATCGAAAAATAACAAAAATATATCATACTTACCTTTATCATCATCATTTAAAAACAAAGCAAGCATGACCTTACCATTCTTTTGAAACTTCTTGATGTATGAATCCTCCAACCATTCTGCAATATGGTCGTGCTATGAGTCATCATGGCATGTAAGAGTGTAAGTATGTTTGGAAAACTTATCAATATTATCGGGACCTAACATAACCATCAGCCAATGCCAAAATGCCCCATCCTCCTGACAATTCTCCAAGTGTTCATCAATTTCTTCACACAGAGGATCTAAAAAAATCACGTGATGCTTACTTCCTAGATATTTAGGTAGAAACAAAGCAAGCACAACTTTATCTTTATTATGAAGATTTTTTAGATACAAATCTTCAAGCCATTCTGAGATCATGTCATAAAAATTAGGATGCAAACTATGACTTTGATGAAATGGATATATCAATGGGGAACACATCATAAGAGGATTCATGACATCAGTTAGATTATTGGTTTGGGTGCTTCATTTGATGAAATTGATCGTTTCACAATGTGAAGCATAAACATTAAAATTTGAACTAATCAAAGAATGAATATGCAATGTAGAATATTCGATCTCCATAAGGATGAGTGCAATGTCTTTTTCAACAATAAATCGTGTAAAATCATCTTGCAACATGTCATTTTTCCATGCAAGTGACGGAAGTGAAAGAGCATCAAATCCGACTTGATAAGTGTTATGTTTGGAATTAGTTTCACCAAATTTTGGCATATCAAAAAGATTGTATTGTGGTGGCAAAGAGTAAGATACCGTGGGTAAAGTATTAAATCCACCAGAATCTAAGAAGAGATCGAGATATAAAGAGTAAAAGGAATCAGAAATAAGCACATGAAAATAATATCTTGAGCTATGATATTTAACAATGGTATTCTCAAAACATTCCTATTCATTTTCCTTAAAACTTTCACTCTGTTTTGGTGATAAATTCTTCAACATAATATGATCATCTAAATTTTCCTCTTGTACGATAGATAATTCAAAACTTTCATGGAAAACATCTGATCTTTCATGTTGATAAGGTACAATTTGTAGATGAGGGTTTAAGGTTATTTCTTCCAATTGCAGATCTACATCTCTAATCAGTTTCATTAGAATGTTAAAATTCTTAAGATCATTTTCATCACCTAACTCTTCTTCAATAACCGAATTTAAATACTGATTAGAGCAAGATTTAGGAGAACGAGGACATTCACCTTGAACCAACATCGAATCTTCTTCCACGATGGTCGAGGATTGAAAATACAATGATTTAAAGGAAAAAACAATTTGATTGTCAGTAAGAACATTTTCAATAGATTTTACTGCCCTTGCTTGTTCAACATTTTCAGATGGATCCCTCTCATCCTGTGAACACAATTCTTCTTGCAATTGAGTGATAGTATTTATAATTGCTTCATCATTTACGATTGAATATGACTGGATGCAAGCATCATAGAGGAGATTTAATACAAATGACATGTCATTAAGATTAAATTTACAAAGAACATGATGGATTCTTGTCGAAAATCCTTTTGAAGATGAATTGCCATTGATTAGCAAAGTCTGAAATTCTTCACATAATTGATTGTAATCATATATTTCAAAAGCATCTAAAAATTCATCTACAAACTGAAACCAATAAAAAATGTGATATGCTGGAAAACACTCAAACCAATGTTTAATCCGACCCCTAAAAGTAAAAGAGAACAATCTACATAAAACTTTTAAATCGGAAATGTCATGTTTGATGCATTTGCACCAAAACTTGTTAAGGTTGTCTTTAGYAGATACATCCCCCCTACCATCAAAGGTGAGTTTGGAAAAGAAAGAGATTGTCTCATTGGGAACATCAGGTAATGAGAAGTGGAAAGCATGTTCAAACACAGTGATTTGGGGAGCCATGGAAAATTAAATAAATTCGAAACAAATACTCCTACAAGGCTAGATTGTCAGTTTATCCCTCCTTCTAGCGCCATTTGTTGACGGGGGAAATTTAATATCCATCAACTGGAAGAGCGAGTCCAGTCCGAGGTTGTCTAAATAACCCAAGTTGTTTGGCGTAACTCGTTCTGATGGGTTTAATGGCTCCGTTAGCCAATCTAAAAATCCTGAAAGAAACAAATAAAAGAGAGAAATAACTAACTAATTACTAAACACTATATATACGTACATATGCTCTAATGTAACTATAGTAGTTATATTTAAGAAGAAGATATACAAGTCTCATTTATTTACATGATTTACAAGATGCAAGTTTTAATCGAAACTTGTGAAAATCAATGGAAAAATGATTGCTTCTAGGAAGCAGATAAAGAAAGCACATAAAAATATTTATTGTTTTTATTTTATAAATTTAAAGATTCTTGCAAAAAATTTAATGAGACATGAACATGTGGATAGTCAAAGTTGAACCATACATTCATTATTTTATTCATAAACAACTTAACTAAATAACACACATAATAACCTGCCGCTAATCAACGAAACTGGTATTTATCTTTCTGTGTTGTATGAGCTCCTACCTGTAATGTTGTTAAGGGAAACCTATAACAGAACAATAATAGCACTTCCAGAATACATTCAAAGAAGTATTTGATATTGGAATAAATTAATAACAACAGGAAGACAATTAATTAAAAATTTTGTGATCTTAAGATAATCAATATTTAAGAACGAAAGAAAACTCATTTCTGGGTATTGATATTATCCATCATTTAACATTAGAAATAAATTCCATAATAATCAAATGATTTATTGATCACACATAAAAAAATGGAATAAAAAATTATGGGAAACATATAACATTTAACAGTATGAAAACACCATATGATTGACAAGCTAAAGCTAAAATCAACCGTTATAACATTTTCATAATATAACAATAATGAAATAATGAAATGGAATAAGTATCACATAGGTCTAAATCCAAAGATGAATTACTTTCCCATATTCTTTCTCAAAATCACATGCCCATATTGTGGTCCTGGAAGAATTGTTTTGGATAATAAACTCTTAAAGATTTGAAAAATTAATATATAAATAATAATAATTAATCATGTATTGATAAAAAAAACTAAATCTATTTAAATCAATGCATAATCAATTATTGAAAGAATATGAATATATTATATGAAAATAAAACCATTTTACTTACAGGACAAAAGCCATCAAGCAACCTGGAATTCCATATTCTTCTTTAAAAATACTCGTCCATTCTCCCAAAGCTTCCAGCCATCCATTACTCCATTTGAAAATAAATAAAAAGTTTACAAAAGCAATAATATACAAAAGAGAAAGGATTAAAATCCTCCTCTCCAATTCTTCCATCCCTTTGGTTCTGATCTTTCTCATATATTTATAAAATGAATGAACAGTCTCGGAGTCACTATTAATTTTCGCCACCTGAAATTTGCCTCTAAAAGAGACCCAAATATCTCTCAAATCAGGCATTGTTTTGGGAAAATCTCTATGCAAAAGGTAAATGGGTTTTCAATCATTTCTTCTAAGTCCTCATGGTTTGGCTGCAACCAGTTCTACAAAATCGTCTATCTGATCTTGATGCCTTTCCAAATTTTATCTGTTGTTGCTCATAAAATTATTTGTAGCAATCCAAAATTATTTTTGGATCAATCATATTGAACTTATTTGGATAATAAAATCAATCCATGATCATATCCGTATCAAATATTTGATAATAGAAACGTGTGAAACAAAAAGAAACCTAAATTAATAACCTAAAAATTGTGAATAAAACAAAATCTAGAAAAATAAAAAATGAATTTAAACTAACTATAACTTATAAACAAACATTATTTATAATTTGTTTTCAAATATGATCTAGAAGCTTCAAGTTAATGGAGAAAAAAATATTAATTTTAGCTTTTTACAAAATCAAACAAATGATAAATAATTATTTGATTATTATTATTTTGAAATGAGATGCAAAATGAAAAAATAATTTAATTAATTAACATCACCAAATGATTTCATGAAAATGAGAAACCAACCAAGATATTATTTGATGGAGTATTGAACACATTATTCAAAATAGTCAAACTTGCTAATGGGCAAAAGAATGAACACATAATCATAATTTAAACGAAAGTAAACATTTGATAAAAATTAACGTTTTGTTTAAATTGAGATTTTTATGCTCGTTTCTAACTTTTGACATATACTCTTGTAATGAATGTCTCATACTAAAGTGAATGTCTTAAGTTTGTCTCAAAGCAAGCCAAGGAATGGAACTATTTGAAAAGGTTGATTATGTAGCTCATTATAATTATCAAGATTCTAATAGGGGCCCTTTAAATTTTGTAAAAATATAGGGGGAGTTGTTGGGGCTCAACACTTCTTCAATAGGTTACATGCACAGAGCCTCAAAAATTCTATTCCATAGAGGACAGGAGATCTACGTAGCTCGCTAGATCCTCCTTCCCTGAGTAGATCTAAGCACAGAGCCTTCTACAGTCTCTTACAATGACTTGCAATTAGCTCTGCAAGTCTCACACAATATGCACCAAAGCACTTACAACTCTTGATCACATAGATCCAACTATAGCACTCATCCATTCATCGTTCACTACATTTCCTTAGCATCTATTTATACATACAAAATAGGCCTAAGCATGGGTGAACCCATGGGTTGACATCCCATACCCGTTACATAATCCCAAATCCCAAAAAGGGCCCTAAAAAAGGTCGAGATCTCACGATCTCCTTCGTCTTATGCTCCTCCTTCATCAGCCTGTCAAAGTCCCAAAATCCAATCAAACATGACCAAGAATCCTCAAAACTTGGTCAAGGGCCAATAGGCCCCCAACACTCACCTGCGACTCGTCCCGAGTCACTCTGATATGACTAGTTCTTCTTCAAAATCCTCGAGCTTTGCTCGAGATGCTTCGACATTTTGTTTTTATACAACCTCATGTTCAGTGAACTCTTGTATGACTACTTCATTGACAGATCCCTCGAGGTGTTTTTCAATTGCAGTGACAACTTTCTCCAGTTCCGCTCCTTAGCCTTCGATTTTTGTGAATAGTTGGTAAGCCTCATCCTATATAGGTTGGAGCCTCTGAGTTACTTCCATAACTCTGCTCTGAATAGTATGGACCTACTTCTAAGTAATGTGTTGCTCTTGGGATCGCTTCATTCTTTCCACAGCTGACGGGGGCTTTAACTGCACCTGTATCATTTCTTCTTGATAATTCACCTCTTGGAGTTGTGACTCCAGTGCCTTCAGTTCTGGATTCTCAATTATTTTCTCATAGGTCTGAGCACTGTGATCACTCAGTTTCTTCTATTCCAGGGCAAGGACTTTTATTCTTTCAACTGTGCTTCGAGCATTTGCTTCCCTTTGGTCCCTTACATCTTGCAGGGTGTCAAGTATAGTGTAGAGCTCTAAATCTGTTATTCATTATTGTAGTTGTTGGACAAATTTTGTGAGCTTCTCTACTTGATGTGTGACTTGGTCTTATCCCTGTAGCTCTAAGCCTTTCATAGAGTGGAGGGCTCTATTTACTACTTATTTTACTTCGAGCAACTGTTCTTTCACTTGTTGTATCTGTTCTTTCTCCACTTCAAACTTGCCCTGGAGAGAAATCTTATCTTATTCTACAATTTTGTGTTGTTCTACAATGTCGCCTTATACTTGCTTCAAGGTTTGGGTATTTTTTTCTACTTCTTCTTGTGCGTGATGAAGATGAGCTTTGACCGTATTAGCTAATCAGTAGAGTTGGGTTGGCTCATCCTCCAACTCTAGTTCTCCTGATGACAGGGGCACAGTGGACACTGAGTGGCTAGACTGAAGGGCCTATTGTACCCCTCGAAACTTCACCTTAATTCTGTCATACATTTCCTCTTTCTTAGCTTCTTGTTTCTCCATGATTTCCATCGAACCATTGTTGAGGGCTGCTATGATGAAGTTAAAGTCATTAGTAGTAAGCACGGTCTTCATCTTGGTCATGGTGGCTCTCGATTTCTTCTAGGAAGAAGGTTTCAAGGGAGAAACCTTCCTCTTCCTTAGGGGATCGATCTCATCTCTCGGCGGTGTTACTTCGCCTTTATTTTGTTCATCTCCTGTGTCATTTATTTCTTCCTCCTCACCCCCTCGATCAGGTGATACTGAAGCATTTTTTCATGAGGCATTACTTAATTCTTGGACCTCTTCAGTCTTCTTCATTTTACTGGGTCAGGGTGTATCATGCGCGATTTCTGGGCTGTCAGAGTCATACATCTCTAGAGGGTCTGCTGGAATAAGGAGGTTTTTCAACTAGTCCTTAGTGATCTCCTCAAGATCCTCTTCCATGAGCTTGTAGTATGACTGCAGTTGCTCCTTATGTTCATCGGCTCGCACTGTAATGTAGATGAAGTGTTGATCTATGCAGAACTTCAACAGAGGTTTGAATCTCTATAAGGTTTTCGGAGTCATGCGAGGTTTTTCTTCCATGGATCTCTTCAGTTGAAGGTAGTACGTATGAAAAATAGTGTTCAACTTCCATTGTTTGTTCATATCGCCTGAGTACCATATGGTAGTGAAATTCACAGCAAGTGGCTCGAATAGTTCAATATCTGGGAAGGTATCACCTTCTGGCATCTCCCAAGAAACAAAGTCAATAAGGATTAGGAGCCAGCTAAAATGGAACTCGTAGCCCTGATCCTAGGCTTTGTAGCAGTCTAGCTCCAGTTGATTCACCAGGTACTTCACCCAGTTCATTTGTAACCCTTCTACACATTTTCCCACAAGGTCAACAACAAAGCATGTGACCTGCATAGGTTTGTTCTTCCTTACTAACTTTCCTATAATTAACTGACAGGCGAGGCGCACTGCACCATTCTTGATGGAGGCTACCTTGTAGCCTCACGTTCCTTTTTCGACATTGCCATATGTATCCTTGATTTTCTGTGCTAGTGAACGATCTATGGCTTTTCCTGGATAGAACTCCTGTGGATCGGATCCTTGCATAATTAATCCTATGATCCTATGGATCAATGTTAGGTTGACTATAATCCAATGGTCTAGCCATAGGTAGTCGTCATGGTAACATGAAAGCAATAACTTGACATAGGCATTCACTTCCTGGTTCCTTCCGAAGTGTGGGATATTCATGGCATTTAACAGAGTGGACTGTGCAAGGTTCATCATCCACGACTGAGGGATTATATTTGAGTTCTTCCTCTTTGTCTTGGTTAGGTACTTATATGGGGAAAGCGTACTGCAGTTTTTGTGATCTTCGAGGTTGAATTCACTGAACTTCAATGTTGTGATCTTATCTTGTTGTGCACGAACTACATGTGTCCCCTTCGGGAGGTACATAGTAACCATGGTGTACTCGAACTCTCTTGGCACACTATCTCGACTCACTACCCCAGCCAGAGGTGGGATGTAATCGGGCAATATGGATGGGATCAACTTCGCATTGGCTAGGTCATTTATGTGTTTGGTTCTCTTTTCTGCCAATGATCGAGATGATCTGGCTGCGCAAGAAGTTGGCAGAGAGACTTGCAGTCCTCTCATCGATGATGCTTGAATACTTACAGACATCACTCTTTCATACATTACCCTTTCAGCTATTAGGTCAATAAGAACTTCTTCAACAATTTTCTCTACAGCGCTAAGCTCCTCCCACATGCATGCTCATGGTTGAATGTCTTAGGTTCAAAGAGTAACTATTTGATGCAACATGATAGATCGCACTAACGTGGTGGTCACTGTGCGAAATCAACTATGTTGCGAGCTCTGATAGTCACGATTGGAAAAAGTGTTCTCGTTGTGTGGCACAATGGGATAAATAGATAACTCGGCAATGGATCTCTTGCAATGGGAAAGAAGCCTTCATTAACTCAGTTATGTCCGTTGTGGCATGGTCCCAATGGTCTGGTGGAGAACTTTCTGACGATAAATGTCTTTCTATCCGTTCGGACCATCGGTCGAATGGTTATATTGTCTCTAATGGATATATTTCTTTGCCATGGCAAAGTGCCATGTGACGTTGTTCTTATATTCCGGCAAAGCTCCAATTTTGAAAAATTTTCTTCTGTGAAGTTTCCTTGGGAACCTTATGTAACTTTTCAATCTTATCCCTCTTCTTACATAGTTTTCTAGCCTTCTTTCTAGTGAGCTTCATCTCAAGATTCATTTTTCCATTTTAATTCTTATCTTCTTTTGGAAAAGTACCCATTTTTTGGCATAGGGGCAGACCCAAGGTTCAACACTACAACAGCGCACCAACAAAACCCTAAATATCGGCCCTTTCAGCAACACCTGTGAACCAGATGTAGTCTCACTCGAGGTAGAGGTAGGGGTGGTTGCAAGACTCTTGTGTCTACAACATTAGCTGGGACACATATATGTGATTCTAATCACTTAACAGAGCACTCAGAAGTTATATTTATCGATGTTCAATTCTTAGTCACATCGTAGTTAAAACCTAATTATAGTACAATGTAGTATTCAACCAGATCTAGCATCTAACAACACTTAGCATGATGAAACAGATAATATCTTAACAAATTCATCATTAAGCACATATATATAAGTTAGATCTAACATTCATTCATACTATTAATCACTAATCATCGACAGATCATTCATCTATATTAAATCACTAAGCACATTAACATATAATCACATCAACACATTGCACAAAGCATAGAAACACAACATGTACATGGTTCACCCCCACCCTGGGGCTATGTCCACCAACTCTTTTCTTCTTTATTATCTTCTTCAATAGGTTACATGCACAGAACCTCAAAAACCCTACTCCACAGAGGACAGGAGATATGCACAACTCTCTATATCCTCCTTCCCTAAGTAGATCTAAGAACACAGCCTTCTACAATCTCTTACAATGACTTGCACTTAGCTCTACAAGTATCACACATTATGCACCAAATCACTTACAAATCTTGATCACACAAATCCAACTCTAGCACTCAGCTATTCCCCATTCACTACATCACCTTAGCATCTATTTATACATACAAAATAGGCCTAAGCATGGGTGAACCCATGGTCCGACATTCCCATACCCATTACATAATCCCAAATCCCAAAAAGGGCCCAGATCCCATGATCTCTGCTTCGTCTTGCACTTTTCCTTCGAAAGCCTATCAAAGTCCCAAAATCCGGTCAAACATGACCAAGAATCCTCAAAACTTGGTCAAGGGCCAACATTTAATATGTATTGTCCTAGATGAATATGGATCAATGAGTTGTCATTGATACATGATGCATAGATGAATATGGATCGATGTGGTTTCATTGGTATATGATGCATTGTTTAGTTGATGTAAAGATGATTCATTATTATTTTATCATGGTTGATAAGGAGTAAAAATGGATGAACTCCAAAGTGGTCCCCTTATGGTGAAATCCCTCACGGGAAGATGATTTACGGTTGAGTTATCCTAGAAGTATGGTTTGAGAAACCATGCTTGAATGTGGAATAATGAGATGAAGATCAATCAAGTTGTTGTTGAAAATATC
Source organism: Picea engelmannii (assembly GCA_009831015.1). Lineage (NCBI taxonomy): Eukaryota > Viridiplantae > Streptophyta > Pinopsida > Pinales > Pinaceae > Picea > Picea engelmannii. Next base: position 1,614,577 of record ML776560.1, on the reverse strand, counting down.
CTAGATGGATAGTGCTTGTCATGCCATTTCCGGTGGTATGTGGAATGTCACATAAATCCTCATGGTTTGAGATTTATGGCCCTACGAAGATGAAGGACCCTCATATGTAGGCTTGAATCCCCAAAAGCTCAAAGAAGTCAAAGATCTTGCAAAGAAGAAATTATTATTCAAATGGTAAAGAAAAGTGACAAATTCAAGGAGGAATATTTAAATGATAAAGAAACGGAGAACTTCTAATTATGGAAAGTGGTGAACCCTAAAAATGAGGAAAATAGGTTAAGTGACCTAGAAATGGGTTAAGTGACCTAGAAATGGGTTAAATGACCTAGAAGTGGGTTAAGTGACCTAGAAGATGCTTCTAAGGAAGATACTTGGAGAGTATAAATAAGAGGCAAGGGTCTCTTGTGAAGAACATCTCTTGTATATATCTTGTGTGTATCTCTTGAGAATGTATTGAAGATCTATTATGAGAGAGAGAGTGCATGGAGGATCTCATGGATGCATCTAAGTTTCGAAAAGTCTCAGATCATAACGGAAAAAGTCTTGAAAGTTCATAAACCCTAGTTTATGAGGTATACGCGGGCTGCAGTGAGCCAGGGTGCGTACATACGTGGGATGTATGAGGACAGGGTGTGTACAGTGGATGAAGTCATGAAGACTTGTGGTTGAGCTGATGACAGGATCTTGAATACTGAAGCAGGTTCTAGATCTACATTCTATGGGCTCATATTTTCCATATAAACTCTAGTATGGTTACATTATTGTCTTGATGGATACTCTTGCTTGTTGTGTAGTGAATTCTTAAGGCATTCTTGGTATGGCTATTGTGATGTGGTTTTTACAGGTTGATGGAGTGAACAACACTCTTATGATTCAGTACTGATATGATTGCTATAGTATGTTGATTTCTTATACCTGATTGAGTAGCATTCATATTGTATAGTTTAGGAGAATGAGTAAGTTGTTGGAGAGCTTGGATGTGTTGTGATTGGTTATGAGTTAGTTTGGATAGTGAAAGATAGAAGAGAATGTTATTGAAGGTTGCAGAGGATCTGAGTTTAACTTGAAGAGAAAACCCTAAGTAACGAAGATGTGATACACAGGTTGTAGTATAGACTATTCTTGTACATACATGAGTTGTACTACTAGTAGGGTGCGTACATGTGCGTGCTGCACTACAGACAGGTCGCGTACCTGTTGACAAACTGATATTTGTTGAGGATTATTGCATCATCTCAATTGGTGCTGAGGGTGTAATCTGAGTCATGCATTATAGAGATGGTGCTCTTGTAGAGTTGTACTCTATTCAGTTGTTGTTTATAAACCCAAGGATTGTAGTCCGTAATAAAAAGGAAATTGTACATACATCTTGTGTTCTTTGTGTTCCTTGTGGTGATGATTTGTTGATGATATGTTGCTGATATATGTTCACATTTTATTGGTTATAAATGACAGCAATAAGTAATGAGTAAATGGTGATTGCTAACTAATGAATTCTGTGTAAGAGGGAAGTTTTGGGGAAAAGAGCCCTATATTGTTCACCCCCCCTCTCAATGTAGTCAGTGTGTCCAACACCCAGAGAACCTTGTAGTAGATATGTATAGGGGGTTCAGTTGGCTTCCAGGCCCAACCCATCTTGGGATATTTATTGTGCACGCACATCATATCCAACAAGTAAGAGGACATGTGAAATCTTGGCAATTTGTCGAGAGTAGTTTCCTTGATGGTGATAATAGATTATGCTATGGATGTTGATAGGATACTGGCCCAATTGAATGGTGACCTTCATTAGCAAAATAGTATATCAGGGGCATCAGGGATAAAATGAATTTTGAAGAATCATGTTCCCCATATATCCTACATAGCATTGCCACAATGTGTTGATATGGTGTTCTTAGTGAAGTGGTTTGATATTCGTCAGATGGTCTGAGCTTGAACATTTTATTTGCCATGTACTAGATTTTGAATAGATCATTCGCCTTATGTGGGAACTTCTTGATGATTTCATCATCTAGTGATTAACTTCTCCTTTACAAATGGTAGTAATGTGTTATGTTAGCTTCCTGGAATGACGTTATGGGTTTCCCCTTAGAATTGAGTATATACCAGTTGTCGAGGTCTACATGCTTGAAGATCCATTAGATCGCATCCACACAAGGGAAAATTGTTGTGTGAGCCACCACCCTATGTAATCCCGACCTACAAATTTTTTTAAAGACCTTGAGCTCATCCTGACCTTCATCCTCCATAGAGAAGTTCTGCTTCTTGAACATCTATAAAAATTCACCCCATTTGAGTGAAGTTCCCCTTTCTCTAAGAGTATTGTAGTATCGTCATAGACTACCCCTAAGGTGTCAGGCTTGTATTCCAGTCGAATTATGCTTCCACAAGCCTCTGTCGCGGGTAATTTTCTTAAAGGTTTCTTGTGAGGCAACATGTCTGAATCTATGGTAAACATGTTCATAAACAGTATATCAAACCAATAATAAAAGGATGGAAAAAAAAAATACATGAAACATAATTTCTTGTAATCATATAGCATTTTGAGCATTCGAGCAGTAACAATCTGTTAAAGATAAATACATAAATGTAAACCTATGTTTGTGTCCGAAGAACTATTGGCTCCAATATTAGGAGGAAATTCATTGTCTAAGGAAGATAGGATGATGGAAGACATGGTGAGGTTCTATGAAATTTTGGCTTATATTGGGTGAACCGACGTAGTTTATGACAACTACATTGATAAATAAAGGAGAGTCGGCGCAGTTGTTGAAAACTATGTGGATATGGAAAGGTAGTGTATCGACGGTGCTCCTACAAACTACGTCGATACAGTAGAATGATACCGAAGGTATTGATAAAAATTCCACTTATGTGGGAAGAGGGAACCAGAGGGATTATGTCAACCTTTTCCAATAAGACAAAATGAAGAGTTGGCAAAGTTGTTTCCAACTCCTCTGACGAAAGGGAGCATGTATCGAAATATTTTATGTAAACCCTACCGACGGGGAAGATTATAATGGAAGGGTTCTAAGAAACGTTTTTGATGGGGAAGACTTGTTTTATATAAGTTTGAAACAACTACATCGACATGGGAAGTGGGCATCACAATATTTTTCATAAAATTTGTCGAATTATATCAGAGAGGTTACAAACAAATTTTCCAACGAGAGGACCTACATAAAAAATTGGTTAAGTATTGACTTGGGGATCAACCCAGTTTTCCTTGAGCTCGATTTACTACCTCAATTCAAGATAGGGTTTAGACCTTGGTTGGATCTGACACATGTCGATATAGTGAAAACTTGCGCCAAAATTAAAAATCAATGCATGGAGTGTGTATGGTTCGATTCGGTTCCATTTTAAACTTGGAGGAAAATACCAAATGTCAATGAGTTAGGGATTTATCTATGGACAGAGAAAGGAAACAACATCAATGAATGGCCTAGTCAGAAAGGTATAATCATTTAAATTGGGTAGAGGTATAGCGTGAGGGAGAAAAAGTAAAGGATAAGAGTCCAGGTTGGGTGAGCAGTATTAGGAGCCAATAAATTCATAAATAAAACCCTAACCCTAACGATGTTTAAACCATGAATAAAAGAGAGGTAAATAAGGTAAAGCTCCTACCTATCAGCTGGCGACACGTGGGCATGGAGGATTCCCTATTGGCAGTTGAATGCTTTATCTAGTATGGTAGCTTCGACAAAAAAATTCTGACACTCTTCCTCTTTTCGGCAACAAATAAATAGACACAAGGACCATGAGGGGGGCTCTTTTATATACTTGACATGGATTACAATGTATCATATGTCATCAAGGGAATGATTCTAGTGAAATTATTTTCTCTATCAGAGGTGGAGCTCAGAACTCCTCCATCTGCACAGATAGATTTTTTGGGAACTCTTCCGGTTGCATTGGAGTGGATAAAAAGAATTGTGTCAACAAAGAGTTTTATGCATCAAAGGAGGAGTTTGGAACTTCTTCAGTTGCACTGAAAGAGTTTTTGGGAACTATTATGGTTGCACTAGAGGTGTTATTATCAACTTAGTCGGTGGTCAAATTTGTGTATCGACGGACTTCTAAAGAAGTTATTCGTCCAGTGCTTTGTGTATTGAAGAATTTTTGGGAAATTTTGTCAGTGTGTACTGGGGATGTTCTTACAAACTCCTATGATGTATTGGCAGAATTCATGGGAACCTCTAGTACAACAAAATTGTTTCTTAAAATTTCTAAGTTTCAAACCAAACTAGACTAAACTTGAAAGATAAATAAATTTCATCGAAGGGGGGATGAGAAGACTCTAACAAATATCTAGAAGTCGAGGTAGTTCTTGTTATCAATTCAATAGGTTCTCAATTCAAGAATTAGGGGTCCCATTTTCTTGGTTAAAATGGCTTTACAAGCAAGAATACAAGAAAAAAGGGAAGGTGTTCATTCCTGGCACAACATAACCCAAGAAGGGAGAAAATAAAAGGAATCTTCTAGCCACGGATTTGAACTATCAAGTTGAAAGTGGTCGACAATACAGGTATTCCAATAGAGGATGAACACCTTCAGTAACCACTCACACACTGATGTTTTGACGTGGTAAAACCCCTATGGGGAAACATCCACAACCCCAACCAATGCGGCCACTTGGAGCAGTTTATTAATGGAAAAGAAAAAGATTACAGAGATATTTTACAAGAGAGTTTCTCACAACCGATCATCGAAAAATTACCCTCCATTCTCTTTAAATAAAGATCATGGACCAATAGGGTGTTAAGCCATGGATCAATGGTCATTAATATAGAGGAGAGTATGGACCTTCAGATCACTCTATGTTGGGAACATATCGTGACCGTCGGATTTCCTAACTACAAATGCATACTAATGCATACCAAAGAAACACACTTTTACCTAATGATGCATTAGACCAATTATATCTTAACTAACTCTTAAGTGTCTAATATTCCTAACATCCCCCCTTAAGAACAACTTCTGATAGGATTGAAGGATTTACAATGTTGACACAATAGGATAAGGAAGGAGGAATTAGAGCCTATCCCCCCTTAATGACAACTTCTTAAACTCCTAATATAGATCAAAGTTTGGAAAACTTCACTTATGTAAGAGACTTTGTGAAAATATCTAAAAATTGAAATTTTGTAGGGAAAAAGAGAACTTCTATAACTTGATCATGAATGAGCTTTCTGATGAAGTGCATGTGTATCTCTGATACCATGTTTGACAACACAGGTATTCCAACAAAGGATGAACACCTTCATTAACCACTCACACAACCAAATCAAAGATCAACACACCGATGTTTTGACATGGTAAAACCCCTACAGGCAAACATCTTGTAGTATACCTAGGGATGTAATATGGGGTACCTAGAGAGGTACCCAATGGGAATGTAGTTATGTGTTATTAGTGGAAGTCATTTAATATATGGGAATGTGGTCATTCAATGTAAGGTGGACTAGGTCCACTATATTAATACAGGCCCACTATGGTAGTTGGATGTAATAAATGTGAGAAGGCTCTCTAGAAGGTTCCTAGGAGATAGGAAGAGATATATAAAGAAGTGTAGGAAATGTAATGAAACATAGTGAAGAATATTGTGATTGTACAAGCAAGGATTGCTAGAGGAGTTTTATCCTTCCATAAGGATTAATATATGGTGTTACCCTACCTCAAGGGTTTTCTCTATTTCTTGTGTTCATGTTATGGTGAATGGTTTATGGTTTATTCTTGGTATTATTGAATTATATTTGTAGATCTGGTATACGTACTTAACAATTGATATCAGAGCATTTTCCTTGGCCAAAGAAGGGAATATTTGTTTTCTCTTTTTGCAAAACTTTTTCTAGGGAAGAAAAAGAGGGCAGTGCACTTTAGGTTCAGATATGAAGCTTTAAGAGATGAATTTTTATAAAAAAAATTGGGTATTTGAATTCATCTCGGAAAAATACCCAATTTCAAAAAAAAAAATCAGCCGAAATGGAGTTCGGGAAGTAAAGTTATGAGCATTTTTAATTCAGCAGCTTTTCAGGGTTTTTCGGAAAAAAAACCACGATTTTTTGTTGTAACGTATTGTTCTATTTTGGGGGGTTTTTCATAGCAAGATGTATTTTACAGAGAAATGTGATGGCCCTAGTATTGAATCATTCATTAAATAAATAAAGTCAGCATGGGAAGAGAATTGGCCCCATTGGGTAGATCTCAAATTGCAAGGTGATGCTGCAATTTGGTGGAAATCGCTTGATTATAAGGAGATGATGACACTCTTTAATGGAGAATTTGAAAAAATATTGTTAGACAAGTGGTCTCATGGAGAAAATAAGGATAAAGAGAGAACCAATAGTTTATTTTCATGTGGAAAATCTATATTACAGGTTCGTGGTTGTATTCATAAATAAAATATCATTGTTTCTATTAACCCTAGTTGCATGCATAATTTTATCAATGTTCAGTTGGTTAATAGATTGCAAGTTCCAATAAAGAATATTCAAAGCACAAAGGTTGAGGGTGAAAATGTTCAAATTTTTCAAGATTTGAAGATTACCATGGATAAATATGTGTTGCATTCAAATTTTTATGCTATGGATATGGATGAAGTGAATATTGTTTTGGGATATCCTTGGATAGAATCAATGAGTACCATTAATATTAATGTACAAAAGAAATTTTTAAAGTTGTGGTACAAGAAAAATAAAATCACATTGCAGGATGTGTCTCTTAGTAAGAAAGATGGACCCATGCAAGCTAGCAAAGAAGTTATTGCCCAGTCTGAAGTTGAATCAAAGGCAGAATCTACAGAAGGAGATGAAGAAAAACTACAAGAAGGACATAATCATGAAGCTAAGGAGGTCATTGACTCAAAGTCACAAAGTGTTGCAAATTTGAAGAAAAAAGAACAAATTCCTACAGTTGTTGTATGTCACCATCCACATCATATAGAGACACAAAATCCATCAAGGCAAGGGCGTGTGCATCAACACATTTATGCACCAGCAGGGCACCAGACAGGAAACCGATCAAGAGGTGCATGGAGGACTACCGGCACTACGGGAAGAGCTCAAGCTAAAGAAACAATCCCATGGAAACCCCAACATGATGCAGAGAAAGATAAGGGTGGAAAGGTAGCAGATAGACATCATGTTCGACTTCCATTAGGATGGATGGATGGTCGTACTTGGTACCAGTTGGCTACATTGCTTAGCTGGTCATATTGTATGGCTTCTTCTCATGTTTCGAGGATGAAGCATGTGAAGGGGGATGTAATGTAGTATACCTAGGGAGGTAATATGGGTACCTAGGGAGGTACCCAATGGGAATGTAGTTATGTGTTATTAGTGGAAGTCATTTAATATATGGGAATGTGGTCATTCAATGTAAGGTTGACTAGGTCCACTATATTAATAAAGGCCCACTATGGTAGGTGGATGTAATAAATGTGAGAAGGCTCTCTAGAAGGTTCCTAGGAGATAGGAAGAGCTATATAAAGAAGTGTAGGAAATGTAATGGAACATAGTGAAGAATATTGTGATTATACAAGCAAGGATTGCTTGAGGAGTTTTATCCTTCCATAAGGATTAATATATGGTGTTACCCTACCTCAAGGGTTTTCTCTATTTCTTGTGTTCATGTTATGGTGAATGGTTTATGGTTTATTCTTAGTATTATTGAATTATATTTGCAGATCTGGTAAAAGTACTTAACACATCCATAGCCCTAGCCAACGCAACCACTTGGAGAATTTTATTAATGCAAAAGAAAAAGATTACAGAGAGATTTTACAAGAGAGTTTCTCACAATCGATCATCAAAAAGTGATCCTCCATGCTCTTTAAATAAAGATCATGGAACAATCAGGTGTTAAGCCATGGATCAATGGTCGTTAAGATCGAGGAGAGTATGAACCATCAGATCTCTCTATGTCAGGAACATATTGTGACCGTCGGATTTCCTAACTACAAATTTATACTAATGCATACTAAAGAAACACACTAAGAAACACACTTTTACCTAACGACACATTAGACCAAGTAGATATTAACTAACTCCTAAGTGTCTAAATATCCTAACAGAAATTATATTCGATGTCGATGAGAATATGTTTTGTAGATCAATGTAGAAGGAGGTGAATATGAGTATCCTTCATCACTAAGAAGAGAAGGATATGACCAAGCTCTTCCACATCAAGATTTAGGTCAAGAAGACTAAGATATATGCTCTATTTGACTCTGGTTCATAGGCTAATCCCATAGTAGCAGATCTAGTCAACAATATTTCATTCCATTTCCATGATCATTCTATCCCCTATCCATTGCATTGTGTAAACAAGGATGCAGATATCAATGTAACAAAATAGTCTAATATTAAATTTGTTGTAAGTGTTTATTTTATTGATGCAGTAGAATTGAACGTAGTACCCCTTAATGTATGTGGAGTAGTGTTTGGAATCCCCTACATGTATATGATGGATGCAATATTCATTAGGAAATCCAAACAGTTCTGACTAATTAAGGATGGGAAGTCATACATCATCAATGCACATAAAGGTAGGTCAAATATCTCACTAGTAAGTGGCAACCAAGCCAAGAAGTTGATTAGTTTCAGTAAGAAATATTTTTTACTTTTATGAAGAGAAAATTAGTTAGAGGGTGAGTCAATAAGAGAAAAGGCATCCCTAGAGGAGTGTACTAAAGAGAAGAAATATTATTTGAAGGATTTACTACAATCATACAGAGGAGTTTTATGGGATCCTAAAGCAATACCACTCAAGAGGGATGTGGAGCATGAAATACAATTATTTTCAGACTCCCAATTGTTGAATATTGGGATATATAGATAGCTCATTCTGGAAGCAAATGAAGTGAAGAATAAGTTGTCTCGGATGTTGGAGAAGGGATTGATTCGACCAAGCACCTCACCTTGTGATTCAATTATCATAATTGTACCAAATAAAGATGGGACTTGGTGAATGTCTATCGACTACAGAGAATTGAACAAGATTGCACTAAACAATTGGTACCCTCTTCCTATGATCAATGATCTGTTAGATCAATTGCAACATCAAAATTATTTGACCAAGTTGGATCTCAAATTGGGATACCACTAGGTATGCATGAAGGAAGAAGACATCTGGAAGATTTCCTTCAAGGAAATGAAAGTTTTGTATGAATGGTTGGTCATGCCATTTGGTTTATGTAATGCACCTACTACATTTATGAGACTATTGAATGGTGTATTTCACCCATATCTAGATTCATTTGTTATAGTCTATTTGGAGGATATATTGTTTTATAGTGCTACCTAGGAGGAGAAAATCTCACATCTCATGCAAGTGCTAGAGACTTTGAAGAAGCACCAACTATTGTCTAACCTCAAGAAATGTGAGTTTTCTCAACAATATTTGGTGCATTTGTGGTATGTGATCGGTGGAAGGGAGCTCAAGATAGATCTCGCAAAGATGGAGGCCATCATGAAATGGCTAGTTTCTACAAATTTCACCAAATTTTGGAGTTTTTTTGGGGAAACACAATACATGTAGAATTCCATAGCTTCATTTTCAGAAGTAGTTGCATGTAACATCCCCACTATAATCTCCAATTTAATTAAGACTTAATGTAGATATAATATGTGGCTATGATCAAGTGATATAATATTTGAATTGTATTTTTGAATGTTAAAAATGTGATGTCAACTGCTAAGGGGACATGGATAGAGATGGGCGATGAATTAATCCATAGGAGAGGGGAGGGTCTAAGAGAATGGCCAAGAGGGTTCCAAGGGGGAATTACTCATGTATATTAATTCAACCCATTTTCCTAAATTTTCTATTGGTATATGAACCTTCTAATTTCTAATTAAGTGTTCCCAAAGCCAATCATTGAATACATGTAAGAGGGTGGTTGTGAGTGGTCACATCCCATAGTTATTGGGAGCATGGGAGGCTAACTACAATTAGGTTGGGGAAGTGTGTGACTCAAGCAAGCAAGCCAAAGGAGAGAAAATTTGTATGGGTAGCTATAATAATTTTACACATTCATTTTTTGTGCATGAGAAGCAACTTAGTAAAGAGGGAGAAAGAGAGATCGAAGTTGGAACATCCATGGAGGGTGAATTCTAGAGCATGATGAATCATTTTTGGATCATTTTGGAGATGAATATTGAAGAGGCAAGTTTTCTGGCCCAGGGAGTGAAATTTTGTGTAAGTTTCATTGTAACAACAAGTGTTTAATGTGTTTGTTGGTAATTTTTCCTAGCAGCAAGTTCCCATCAATTCCCAGCTGAGATATTCCTGGTTACATGTGCCAAAAAGACCCTAATAAATGAATGGGACACCCGAGGGACTGAGATCATTGAAGGGGTGCATTCCTTGGGTTGGGTGGGTCAAGAGGAAGAGAGTTGGTGGAAAATCGAGATAGCTATAGGATAATATTAGTGGGTTGTGGGATTTTTGAGCTGAGTGGACAGTGAGAGACCACCATCTTTTCTAGATTACTAGCCTCAGCTCGAGCGTGACTTGTTGATATTTGGAACAACCGGTATATGGTTGGGTGGAAAGTTTATCCCAAGCAGTTGGTTGCGCAAGTAATTTTAAAGATAAGTGTTTTATCTATTTTCTATCTTGTATTTATGAGTTAAATTGTTGTGCATAAACTATGTGTATATGAGAAAAATTTATATGTTGCTATATTGGTTTATTAGTTGCATTTCATGTATATTTTAGTATGTTGTAGACGCATCTAATTTATGGTAATAGAAATCAGTTAAATATGTGTGTAAATCATAGTTGGAATCTACAAGAAATTGAATTAGCTATAAAAAAATTAATTTTAAGAGTATTATGCTCTGTAATGTTCCTCAGTTGGGATGGGGGAAGTTACATTACGGTATCACAGTGTTTGGTTCAAACATCGGGCTTGTATGGGCTCAAACAAGTGTGAGTTTGACAAATTTGTTGTTGCATATTTTGCCTCTGATGATTTTTTGGGAAAATGGATAAAATTATAGTGAAATCCCCAAATTCATGAGAAACATCTGAGTTTAAATGACTTAGGATTGTCTAAGAGAGGTTAAATGGAGCAAATCTATGGATTTTTTGAGTTAAATTCGAATTGGATGGTCAAAATTTGAATTTTTAATGGTTGTTGTAGTGTTTTAAAAAGGTTAGTGAATGGATGACCAAGATTGTATTTGATATTGAGATCAACAACCCAAATTCACTTTAATAAATTTAAAAATTCATAAGGTTTCAGCCGTTTGAAAGGTTGAGTAGATCAATGACCAATATTCATTTCGGCAGTTGGGAAAATTGATCAAATTAACGGTCTGTATTCATTTCATCCATTGGGAGGTTGGAGAATAATCAACGACCAAGATCATATTGAGTGAGAGATCGACAACCCAGATTCACCTAGTTTTTTGTCAAAATTCATAAGTGTTGAAGTTTTCCAAGAAAAATCACTGACGGATTATGATCGAGTTGGCTGAATTGGCAAAGATTTTGTGTCAGAAAAAATAAACATTTGATGGTCGATGGTTGAGCATCAACAGAGTTGGAAGAAGTTGGCAAATCGAAGGCCAAGATCGTTTCTCAATGGGATATCAATGGTCCAAATTCATTGGGATTTTAGTCGAACATTTTCTAAGTGTTGGAGTTGGCCAAAGGAAAACGTCGACGACCAACTGTAATGGGATAAAATCTCACAGGGATCTCACAACGTGAATGGTAAGATATCCCTAGGATATTCCTATTGATCCTAGATAGAAAGAGTTAGATTTATTTAGTATTCCTAGATATAAGACAAGCAATTTCTATTATTCCAAGAGAAGATAGATTAGCATACCTTATATTTGAAGGTTGTCCTTGTGTATACTAGTTGTTGTAGCTCCTTAAATGCAACTCTAGCTTATGAAAACTGATTCCTACACACGAGAAACAAAAAACACTAATCTCCTTCTTATCCTAGTGATATAAATCACTAATTCTATTTAGATCTAACTTGATCTACTACTCATAAGATCAAATCCAAACCATTCATTATTAAAACACAAACAATTTGGGGGAAAATTGGTGATCTATTAATTAACATGAATAAATTACAACAATCTCATACCTTTGGTGATGATGCAATTCTCCTTTGACTCCTTTCTCCTTACTTTTTCTCAGCTTCTTAATCAAACTAGGCACTCTGATTTCTAGTTGTTGTAAATGGGAAAACCTCCTCTACAAATGGAAAGTATAACACTACCAATGATTCCTCCTCCCTTGCTCAAGACTTGACTTTTTATATATATCCTTGGGGGAAAATCGGTGATCTATTAATTAACATGAAGAAATTACATCAATCTCATACCTTTGGTGATAATGCAATTCTCCTTTGGCTCCTAGTTCCTTTCTTCTCCCCAACTTCTTAATCAGGCTAGGCACTCTGATTTCTAGTTGTTGTGAATGGGAAAATATCCTCTGCAAATGGACATCATAACACTACCAATGATTCCTGCTCCCTTTCTCAAGACTTGCATATTTATATAGATCCTTGGAAGAGGCTTGGGAGAGCTTCTAGATATTCTAAAGACCACTAGAGACTCAAATGTTGTGAGTTCCAAGGCTCATGCCATGAAGAAACAACTCATCCCTAGCCTATCTCTCTGTAACTCCATGAATCTATAAGTTTTGACATAACATCACCTTTTGTACTATAGCTAATGTGAGATGATCAATGTGTGTTGTCTCGTATGAGACCCGCGATGACCTCCAAAATGGACCCAAATCCCAAGAAAGACATGTTTTTTGGATTTCATATTCTTTTGAACTCCCTTCTGGCCTGTAGGGTGGAAATTAAGGCTATAACACCGACACATAAGTGGTTGATGATTGATGGTCAAGTCGGTTGGTTTAACAAGGTGTTACACAAGTGGTTTCCAAGGGAAATGACCAATGGTTGGGATTAGACTAAATTGGTAAGGATTTTTCATTCACCAATGCAAATCATCAAAGATCGACAGCTGATGGTTGGGTCGGCCAGCTTAGCGATGTAGTGTGAATCGATTTCCAAAGGAATGGGTCGATGGTCGACAATCGAGTCGGCAGTTTGGGAAAAATGTTGTGCACATACAGAGAAAAGTGTCAATATTTTATCATCGATGGAGCTCAGATCAACGTCTTAGATTACACCCGATTTGAGATCAATGACTCAAATTTAAAGGGTTTTTATAACAGTTAAATAGTCAATTTTATATGAAATGTTTTGAATTTTTTTCATATTTTTGAAGGTCGTTAACCTGCAGGGAAATTTTGAGGGCTTAAGAAACATTTTGAGGAGTTTTAATTATTTAGAAACTAAGTGTTGTAGGCACCACAGACAGTCTATGTGGCTTGAATAAAAAATCTTAAGGAAACATTTCCAATGAGCTAATTTGTTTGCAAAACAGAGCTCATATGAGAAAGTTACAGCCAAAATTGTAAGGGTAAAATTTTAGTGCCAGATTACTTCCAAAGGGCATAACTCATTTCTTAGAGGTCTGTTTGGGGCATAGGAGTAGTCTATGGAAAGATTATGAACCATAGAAAACAACCATGGAGTCAGAATTAGGATCGGGTATGTAAAAATGTGCAAGAATAAAAAGAAGACACGTGTAACATACAGGGGTAAATTTAGTAAAATAGTCAAAACTTCTCCAGACCATAACTTTCAGCTCGGAGCTCATATTTGAGAAAAAGAATTGTCGTTGGAAAGGTATTGAGGAGAAGAAATCTATCCACCCAAAATTTTAATTTGGGCAATAAAATTTTCTATAAAGTAATAAAGATATTTATGTAACAGTAAAATAGGGAAAATTACACAATGTAAATGTTGTAACTTTTTGCTCAGAACTTAGATTGAGGCATGGATATAACCGTTGCAAATTTGATTCAAAGAGGAATGCATATGAAGAATCAAATTTGTATTTTGTTCATTTTTTCCTTCATAAATGGGGATAAAGAGTAACATACGTATTATAATTGATGTAATGTTTTATGCTATGCATGTTCTAACAGTAATTATTGCATGCACATTTCTTGCAAAACTAGAGGTACAAGAAAGAAAATTTGGAAATTATATGAGGAATAGAGATATGGAAGATGCTCAGGGATATTATATCCATGAGGAGGAGATCGTAGGTCATGATGTTAGCATGGGTAATGCTGAGACAAAGTCTAATGGGAGAAGAGATAGACATTAGCCTATAACTATGAGAAGTCTGCATAGATAAGTGTAGAGCTATAGAGATGATAATGAAATTGTTGTGAAGGCTCATGAAGAGATGATTTAGATCTTGAATATATTGCAGAAGAAAGTTTAAAAATACTATGGCACCAACCAAGAAGCTAGTGCTAGAAAATTTATTGCATCTAGATCCCAAAGAAAAAAGGATGATCATGAGAATGACAGGCTGTCAAGAATCATGATAAGGAGTCATCATTCTCCAAGGAAATCCACCAGAAGAACTCATGCAAGTTTAGGGCCAGGGATCATCCCAAGTGTGTCTCATGTTTTGTGTCAAAGGAGAAGGCATGAGGTAGACATATGGCAAGGTGAGCTTAGAAAAATCAATCTACCAAATTTCAATGGTGAGCATAGGAAAGGAGAAGAGGTAGAGGCTTGACTGTTGGAAATGAAAAACTATTTTCAGCTACATGATTTCCCCTCAAGGATACAAGCTATAATTTCATTATGTTACTTGCAAGGAAAGGAGACCATGTGGTGGGACCAACTTAACCAAGCCAGGCACCTTGATGAGAAAATAATCTCATGGAGGAATTTCAAAGGATATTTCCAAGAGAAATATTTTTCCGAGCATTACTATGAAAGGAAGATGAAAGATTTATTTGAACTCAAGTTGGGAAGCATGACAATGGATGAATATGAGAAGAGGTTTTTTGAATAAATGAAGTATGTTTACTTCATAAAGGATTAGAAGGTAAAAATCAAAATGTTTTTAAGTGGGTTATCGTCTTTTTGTAGTGACAAAATTCAATATGATAACCCCAAAACTTTGGAAAAATCCATAAGAAGAGAAAATCATCTTTATGAGCAGAGCAAAGGAAGGATAGTTTTCCAAAACTCTTGGAGTGACCAAATGAAATGGAAAATGGATCAAAGGCATAAATTTTTTAAGCCACCCTTTTTCAAGAACAACACCTAAGAAAATCAACAAGGTCAGTCATTCCAAAATGAGAAAAAGGTTTCATATTCATTTGGGAAAAGGCTAAGTAAACAACCTATACAATGTTGAGGATGTGAGGGAAATCACTTATAAAGGGACTTACCTCACAAAGGAGAAAGAATGACTATCCAAAACATTTAGGACGATGAAACAATGGAATACATGGGAGTAAACATGCCAATATTTATGCGGCCTTGGACAACAATTAATCAGAGTACCAATCCCCCATGATTGAAGTGGAAGGTAAGATTGATAACCAGTCCATAGAAATTTTAATTGATTCTAGATATATCCATAGTTACATAAATGATAACATTGTTGAAATATTTCACTTGCAAAGGAGTAAGCATAATAAATCTTGGTTAATTCATTTAGCCACAAGGGTTAAGAGGAAGATCAATGAGCTAGTTAAATATTTTCAAATAGACATGAATGGACTCAACACAAAGGTATATGTGAACATAATACCATTGGGTTCATATGATTTTCTGATTGGCATGGATTGGTTGGAAAAACACCATGTTGTCCTAGACTATTAAAACAAGACAATCACATGTATTGATGAAGAAGGGAAGAAAGGCAAGGTTCAAGGCATTCCAATAGTTGTAGTTATTAGAGATATTCCATCTATGTAGTTGAAAAAGAGTTTCAGGAAGGGATGTCATATTTTTCCAACCCATATGGAAGAGGCAGCCAAAGATAAGGTGGCAAGCATTGAAGACCATATAGTCTTGAGGGATTTTGAAGATGTTTTTATGGATATCCCAGGATTTCCACCAAAGAGAGACATTGATTTCTCTAATGATTTGGTGCCAGGAGTTTCCCTAATGTCCAATATAAAATGGGCAGGCCAGAATTGAAACAATTGTAGATGCACCTTGAAGAGTTGTTAAAGAAGGGGTATATACGCCCAAGTGTGTCATCTTGGGGAGCCTTAGTTAATTTTTTAAAAAAGAAAGATGGAACATTAAGGCTTTGTATTAATTTCAGACAGTTGAATAAGGTCACCAAGAAAAAATATCATTTTCCTAGGATTGATGACATTTTTTATCAGCTGAAAGGTGCAAAAATATTTTTGAAGATTGACTTGAGATCATATTATCATCAAGTGAGGAAAAAGGAAGAATATATCAACAAGAAAACATTCAAGACAATATATGGACATTATGAATTCATGGTAGTGACATTTAGACTATCAAATGCCCCAACTATTTTTATGTGCCTAATGAATGAAGTGTTCAGGGAGTATTTGGACAAGTTTGTAATTTTGTTCCTAGATGATATACTCTTCTACTCTAAGTCATAAGAGAAACATGAGAAACATTCAAGAATGGTGTTACAAGTATTAAGAGATCATAAATTGTATGTTAAGATAAGTAAGTGCATCTTTTATCAAAAGTAGATTCATTACTTGGGGCATATAATTTCAACAAAAGGGATAGAATTTGATCATGAGAAGATAGAGGCCATTAGAGGATGTCTGACACCAAATAATGTGATAGATTTCATATCATTTATGGGTCTTTCTGATTATTACCAAAGATTCATAAAAGGATTCTCAAAGATTGCAATCCCAATCACTTCTTTTCAAAAGAAGGGAGTGAAATTTGAATGGAATTCCAAGTGTGAAGAGCGCTTTCAGCAACTGAAATACATATTGACAAGTGCACCAATATTAAAGATTGCAAATATGAATGAATATTTTGTGGTGTGCACAGATGCGTTCAAGGAATGGCTTGGTGGAGTTCTCAGTCAAAAGGATCATGTGGTATGCTATGATTTCAGAACATTAAAGGAGCATGAAAAGAACTATTCCACCCATGATCTAGAGTTAGTAGCAATTGTACATGCACTAAAAATGTGGAAACATTACCTCATGGGGAGGAAATTCGATCTAAGGACAAACAATTGTGGTATGAAACATTTTTTTGGACAACCAACACTAGATGGTTTGAATTCCTTAGTGAGTATGAATTTGAAATTAAGCACATCAAAGGAAAAGAAAAAAAAGTGGATAATGCACTCGACAGGAGAGCTCATGAGGTGTATATTGCAACCATCAACATGTATCGAACTAATCTGAAAGACAAAATTATTACAACAACAAATTCATATCATCATTATCTAAAAATAAAAGAAACATTGCAATAAGATAATTTTCAACAGAAATTTAATTATTATGAGATAAAAGAAGGTAGAATTCTCATGTACAAAGGAAAAGTATATGAGTTGAATTCCAATGAGCTAAAAAATTCATTTTTGAAGGAAATGCATAATGTGCCATATGTCGGGCACCCAAGATATCAGAAGTCAGTTCCAATTGTAATAAGCCAATACTTTTGGTTAGGAATGAAGAAAGAAGTGGATAATTACATAGTCAGGTGTCTAGAATGTCAGAAAGTGAACACTAAGGATATGCATCTAGTAGGGTTATTGCATCCAATACCCATTGTATAATGGAAGTGGTAACTTGTAACAAATGATTTTATTACAAAGCTACTAGAATAGTGAAGCAGCATGATTCCATAATGGTTGTGGTGGATCTATTGACTAAGGCATCACATTTTATTCTGGTGAAGACTACACACAAGGCAGCAAATATTGCAGAGATCTATATGAAATAAGTTGCAAGGCTTCATGGAGTGCCTAAGGTAATAGTTTCAGATAGAGATCCAAAGTTCACTTCCAATTTTTGGAAGCGTTTGTTCATGTTGATTAAGGTTGGTTGTCATTGATGTCAACCCTTGAAGAAATCCCCATAGCACAAAGGTTTGGGTAATGGACCCAATATTGTTTGATGTAAATATGACTCATTATTGTTTTTTCATGGTTGACAAGAAGTAAATATGGATGAACTCCAAAGTGGTCCCCTTATGG
>ML776560.1:1549567-1571693 GCA_009831015.1 Picea engelmannii | reverse complement strand
CCGCGCCCAGTGAGAAGTTAGGGCGTGGGTTGCTTGTTTTTAAGTGGTTTTTGAGGAGTTACTCAGCATGGCTTTGGCTAGGAAGAGGCATGAGTTGGCCTGATGCCAGGTAAACCTGTATGGTGCATTTTAGGGTTATAACAGTGTTTTACTTTTACATGTGAGAAACATGCCAATCTAAAAATTGATTAGCTAGAGTATCAGTTAAATGATTAAATCTCATAGGAACATGAATATACGTAATATAATAAAAATATCGTTATAAGAGATGTACCCTAAAGAATTGTCGGTGAAGAATGGGATCATAAACATAGTAAACCCCATTCAACTGGGACACAACCAGTTGATCATCTAAGTAAACCCGGAGGCAATAAATTCCATGTGTCAAAGAATCACACAACAATTCTATCACTGCACTATACTCGGCAACATTATTGGTTTTGTTGCCTAGACAAATACCTTCGGAAGATAGAAATTGGCCTCCAGGTGTTAAAATCACCCAAGTTGTGGAAGTAAGCCTTTGAGTGTGTCGACTAGCATTGTCCTTGAACCCAAAGTAAACCTCATATTCACTTGACATCTGTAGTGGTGAAAAGAAGACATAAATAACTACACATCCATAAAACAAAAAAAGGCAAAAATGTATATAATATTATACATATATACAAAAATCCACCCAGGTGACCGACCTAAGAGTAGTACTTCTTAAGGTAGAGCCTGTTTCTAGGCTCCGCTAAGGAATTCCCCTCGAAATCAACCAGATGGTAAGAAACCGTCTCTAAGACCCCTTTCACAATGAAAGGTCTGAACCACATAGGTTTGAACTTTCCTTTCCCCAGGGGATGTTTGTCTTGGTCATAGACCAAAACAAGATCACCTTCGGAGAAAATTTGAGGGAGAATGGACCGATCATATTGACACTTGACTCCTTTCTTATGAGCCTCGTTAGCCAAGGCTGCATCAAGACACTGCTCAATATATAAAATGTGTTCCTCAAGTGGCGTAGTGTCAGGCAGTAGTTCCACTACCAACTTTAAAGAAGGGATCTAACGCTCAATGGGTAATACTGCTTCCAGCTCGTAGATGAGTTGAAAAGATGAAAAAATGGTAGCAGTCTTTATAGAATTTTGATAGGTCCACAATGTTGAATATAACATCAAATTCCAATTTGACTTGGTCGAATTGATCGTCCGCTGAAGAATAGTATTGAGAGACTTATTCACAGCTTCTACTTGACCATTTTCTTGTGGGTAATAAGGTGATGAGTGTTCCTGTTTAAACCCAATATTTGATGTTAATTCAATCATCATTTTATTTTAGAAGTGACTTCCATGGTCAGTGACAATCTCCTTCAAGATATTGAATCTAGCTACTATTTGATTTAAAACAAAAAGGGAAGTAATTTCCCTTTCATTACTAAATGTCGGAATATCTTCGACCCACTTAATGAAGTAGTCTACTTCTACGATGATATAGTGATGCCCCCTGGTAGAAGTCGGGTGACACGTAGTGAAAACAAACCCCCACTTAGTGAAGGGATCGACATCAATGACCGGAAACATAGGATTAGGGTGTGCCCGCATCTTCCGAAAAAAGATCTGGCATGGGTGACACTTCTTGATCGCCTCAACATAATATTTGATTAACGAGGGTCAGAAGTATCCTACGCAAAGAATATTTTGGGTTGTTTTCAACCCAGATAGATGACCGCCACATGCTCCTATGTGACATTCATTCAAAATGAGCTATGCTTCTTCGTGGGTAAGACAT
Source organism: Picea engelmannii (assembly GCA_009831015.1). Classification (NCBI taxonomy): domain Eukaryota; kingdom Viridiplantae; phylum Streptophyta; class Pinopsida; order Pinales; family Pinaceae; genus Picea; species Picea engelmannii. The sequence continues at coordinate 1,569,923 of ML776560.1, read as the reverse complement.
CCTTGAAGAATGCAATCTACACCTCGATGATACAAAGTGTCATCGATGATAAGATAGTTTCGTGCTTGGTGTCATATTCGTCGACGCTCATCGCGAGAAACGGAAGTGGGGCACTTCAAAGTCTGAAGATACACAAGTATATATCCATACCAGGGGTCTGAAGATGCAATTAGAAAAAGATCTCCATTGATAGGTGACCCTTCAGGTATAATATCACTAGACTCAATCGGTAGTTCCGAAATTAGTTTAGCAAAGACCAATGACTTTTTATATTTCTCAGAGACAAAATCCAAGTCAAACTCCTATAGGATAACTATCCATCTACTAATATTTCTGCCAATGACCTGTCGCATTAACACATATTGGACGGGGTTGACGAAGACAACGAGAGTGGTCTTGCGAAGTAATATATAGTGATGGAACCATTGGACAGCGTGGACAGCCGCCAAATTAAGTTTCTAAACATGAGAGTAGTTGAGTTCCAGTCCAACTAGGCCTCAACTAAGATAATAGATAATGTTCTCTTCGAGCGTGTCATCCTCCTGGACCAAGACAATGTCGATGGTTGACTCTGCAACAACCAAATACAACAAGAAATATTTGTTATAATTAGGAGGCCTGAGAAAAGGGGCAGACATCAGGGCATGTTTCAACACTTCAAAGGAGCGTTGATATGCTTCGTCCAAATATAATGGGACCCCTTTTTTCAAAATACGCATGAACCCTTTAGTGATATCAGCATAATTAGCGACAAAACGCCGAAGAAAATTTGATTTCCCCTGTAAGCTCTAAAGTTCGGGTATTGTGCATAGGGGAGGCAATTGAACTATCGCCTCAAACTTAAGAGGATCGACCATGATCCATTTTTTCAACACGATGAAACCTAATAAATGACCCGATGTCACACAAAAATTGCATTTGTTTGGATTCAAGAGAATATAATAGTAGTGACACGACTCAAAAATTAGTCGTAAATGGGAGAGATGATCAGATCTATTGTGAGAACATGATGCTAGATCATCTAGGTACGCCTCAACTATGTGTTTGAGGTCGTGAAATGAGAACAAGATGGCCCGCTAAAAGGTAGCTCCAACATTCTTTAGGCCAAAAGGCATTTTTTGATACGCGAAGGTACCCCAAGGAAAAATAAAATTCATTTAATGTTGGTCCTCAGGTTTGATTTGAATTTGATTATATCCTGAAAAGTCATCCATGAAAGAAAATACTTCACAACCAGCACACTCATCGACATTCTGATCAATAAATGGATTTGGCAATTTATCTTTTAGGAAAGCTTTGTTCAAATCACAGAAATCCATACAAACATGAATCATGCTCGGTTTCTCATTGATAGGAACTGGGTTTGATACCCATTCTATCAATTGTATGGGGTAGATGAAACAAGCTTTGAGAATTTTCTCTACTTCATCCTTTATCGTCGCTACTTTTTGAGGATTGACCTGGCGAAGCTTCTGTCGGATCGGTTTGACATCAGGATAAGTCGTGATTTCATGTTCAACAATTCATGGGTCGATTCTTGGCATCTCCTCATAAGACCAATCAAAAATGTCACAGAACTCCTTAAACAACGTAGTGTAGATTTGACTCTTTTCGAGGGACCAATCTTCTTCAACAAGGACATTCTCCATGACGCCAGGGGGTTTGGAGATATCGATAGGAATCGTTGCAGCACTACTTTCCATGTTTCCCTTGACATATACTATGTGCATAGACAAAAGGTTAATAGGACAAGGGTTATCTCCATTCATGGTCAAAACAAACTCTCCTGCCTCTATTATCCTAAGCTCAGGAAGAAAATAAGATCTATAGTGCAGATCATCCCAAGGTCTATTGGGACCACTCATTACATCCAAAATCACCTCGTCAAAGGGAAATACTAATTATAAAAGTTCCTAAGCAATGAGAGAATCTTGAGACCAAATAGGCTCAAGAACTAGATCTAGCTCCTGTGGGGGAGTCAGATTGGGGTTGGTTGAGGCTTGCTTGAAACAATTGTATGCAACCTCGGTAGGGGATAAGTGTCTGGACATGAAAAAGTGCCCTATCCCTTCCATCGAAGATGGTGGGGAAGGTAAATTCCACGAGTTGTGAAAGTAGCTCATTTTAAAAGATGAAACTTGAAAAATTGCAGTCTTCAGCTGGTCAGGAACAGCCGAAATAAACCTTACATCATTGGAAGGTGACAGATAATCAAAAGTTCCCATCAATGATGGAAACGGTCTGGCACCTAAGTTGACAGTGCCATGTTGTGGGTTATAAATCATCGGGACTATGGAAACCTCTAATGAAGGGTTAGGACAAGAGAAGGACAATTGGTCGATAGTTATAATCTGGCCCTCATGCAGAAAGCATAAGACCCAAACAATAGTGGCTACAACCGCATGCATTACGTAAGTCCAACTTTGTCCCAAAAAAATATTGTAGTCGAGAGGTGCATTGTATACTTCAACCTCGTTGCACATAGTTTTACCCTCCAACTACACGGGGAAATAAGTAATTATACTGTGTGGTTTGAACAATGAACCATCAAAGTCCATAAGCAACGTAGGCGACGAAGACAAATCAAGTTGGTCAATGGACCTCCAACATGCCAATGACATCATGCAAGTCAAGGCACCCTCATCAACCACCGTATGGAAAATTTTATGTGTCAACGATTTCGTGGTGTATGCCACTACTATCTGAAAGGCGACATGGTGAGGATGACAAGGTTTAAGGTCAGTTGGATCGAAAATGATCATTCCTGAGTGACTAGTTTTTTCCTCTTCCAAGGCAGACAACAAAGCTTTTCTCTGTGACGGGAAACTCTGGAGAACCTCATGAGAAGACATTGCACAAGGGGTTTTTGTCAGATCCTCCACGACGGATTAATTTTGAGTGACCCTTGCATTTGGGTTATGGGAAGCCTTCTTAAACACACCTTTAGGGATGCGATTCATTGTCTCTCCCATTGTCTTCTCAATTTGAAAAGGAGTCAATGGGTTGGAGGCATCCTTTCCCTTCTCAACAGATTTTGGTGCTATTTAGTCACGAGTCTTAGTTGATAAATGAGCATCAACATTCATCATGTAAATGTTCATGGTCGGGTTGTTAGGATTAGGTGTGGGGGTCCCTGACTGCTCCCATCTGTGCTTGTGGATGTAGAATCCTGAGCCATATTTTACCCATGTGGAAAAGGGTTAGTCAACACAATAGGTTTTTTTTGTGATAGTAGCTTCTGGGATTCCGTAAACTGATGGCATAGGTGAGTTAAGTGGTCATTCGTGCAAAGCTTACATGGAAACTTCACCTTCCTCTTCTCAGTTTTCCCTCACCAACATTGTTAGCAACCTTTTTATCTGCTTTAATCTTTTTATTTTTTTGTTTATTCTTTCCCTCAGTCTGCAGGTTGGCCTTAGGAGTTGTCGATTGCACATTATGTACATCCGATGCCTAGGAGTCAAGTCGGCCACAGTCTGTTGAATAAATAATTGTTGTAATTGATTAGACAACAGATATGTGGACTTTCTTTGTACTGAGCCCAATATGTCATCTGCGTGGGGACCAAAAAATTTTTGGCATTATCAAGAGTTGAATGTGGCACATCAGGTAAGATCTCATAAACCACAATCTAAGAGTAAATCATTTCTAGTTATCGGGCTCTCCTAATATCATCTTCCTCAGAAAACACCCCGGACGTTGCTACATCTTCGGATACACAAGGAACCAAAGACTTCAAGAACCACTCAAGAAAAATCTTAGGAGGGACCTTGACCTTAATCAATCTCTTTCGTCACCGCTAATCTCAGATATGATCTGATATATGGTCAACCTTAGTTTTCTCGAAGTTGGCCAGCAACTCAGTGTTGGCATTGTATCTCACTAGAAACTAGAAATGGTTTAGGAAAACCATATCTAGGTCATTAAAGTAAGAGTACTTTGAGTTGTCAATATCAATATACCACTTCGTTTCACCCCCTATAAGAGTGCGTTGAAAAAGGCCCAACTGAACAGAGTCATCTTTTGACGAGTTCAATTAGCACCACAAGTGAAAAGTTGTCATGTGAGAAGCTGGATATTCACCAGTATTTCCCTCAAATTTTGGAATGTTAGAAGGAAACTTAGTCAGCATAGTGGGGTAACTTGGATCATGACATATTGGGTCATTTAACAATATTGACAAGTCTGGAAAATGCAGGCTTGCCAGAAAGGGTAGTTTTGGTTGTGGAGTATTTACATGAAAAGAGAGACCTGGATTTTGACTGGCACTAAGTTGCCAGGAAAAGTTGAATTGTTAGTTAGGGATTTGGTATAAACGTGGACTTGACCAACAAAAGGAATTTGTGTCTATTGTTGCATCATCGGGTGACTCCTGAAATTGGATGACATAGCTTGTGCAGGGATTGCTCCCTATGTCGTGTTCCAAGGACCATGGTTGGGAATGCCCCTAGCCTATCCTCCTAACATAGGTATTGAACCCTGTTGAGGGTTACATTGATTATGGAAGGGGTTTCCCCCGACCGACATCCCCTACGAGGGAAACAAGCCCTGCCAAGGATTCCAAAGACCTTGTGTGGATTATACTCTTGTCATCACTCTCTGTGAAGGAATGGTACTTTGCACAGGGTTATGTTGACCAAATTTGGGGTTTCCCCCAGTCGATAAATGAAATTGATCCCATCGATGTCATGTAGGATGATGGTCCCAACCTTCCTCCACTAAACAAACTATAGTTAGTGTTAGGCCCGATCGATTGTTGAAACACGCCACCGAGTGAAGGGGACGGAGGAGGTATATGACCCCCGCCATAAGGAATAGAATTAAACGTGGTGGTGGTGCCTGCAGCGGATCCTTACAAGGGAGCATTAGAGCTCCCTGCCCCCAAACCCAAGGTTTGTAAAGTAGAGTAAGTAAGAATTGAATTCGAATCAAAGTTAGGAATCCCATATGAGAAGGGAGCACCTATCACACTCTGAGTGAATGGAACAATAGTTGAAGTCGTCAAAGGAATCGAACCACTTCCCGAAGTCATGGGTGTTAGGAAAATCGTGGTCCTAATAGGCAGAGGTGGGGGACGAGGTACAATGCCCCCTCTAATGGTAGTCGGAATGAGAGTATGAGGAATCCATGACGAAGTAACAACATTTCCTTCCATCATCGCTTGCTGAATAAACTGATGTTCAGAAGATTTCACCTCAGGAGGGACAATTTGAATTAGAAGTGGCACCGACAAGTCGATTATCAGAGGATTTGTTGTCCTGAAACATTCGGTCTCAAGGTCAGAAAGGATACATTCCTCTGGTGCCAAAAGTCTCTTCTCGAAGCTAGCTTGGGTGCATCTTCCTATGGCCTAGTCACTTCGAACGATCCTTCTTGATCTAGTATTTGCCTCAATGGTGGAAGAGGTGGCTCCAAAGTAATCGACGATACGCCCTAGAGCCTACAAAACCGATGGAGTTGTTGATCTTCCACCTTATGAAATGATCAACTGAAACAGTAAGGTTTGACTAGCGTAAATCACAGATCACACACTAAAATTCTCTAAAGATAAATCAAGCAGACAACTAACTAGTGGGAAGGGAAGTTACGCCAATCGACACTAGAGAAACTAACCGGTTCAAGTGCAACTCAAACACGGAAGCACCCTCCGGGTATACTCTGTGAAGCGTGATCCAACGTCCACCCTAGGTACCACGATATACCCCCTTAGTCACCTATGTAAGCCTGTAAAAAATAGTCAACTAAGTTGCCAACTCGTAGTCAATCACCAAGTGGGTACAGTTGACAGTCGGGTTGATCGTAATGACCAGGATAACAAGTCAGAAGCCCTTCAAGGGTGTCGAAATCAAATGGTGTAGAAGAAAACTGAGGATCATGAATGGATTCAAGGTCCATGAGGCTATGTAGGAAAAACAAATCAGTATTATTCCCAAGAAAGACCCTCAATATACAATCCCCACTACACTTGGTCCGATTTTGGACGGGTTATATCCTCTACCTTTCCTTATGTGACCTCGTGTTTATCCCCTGTGTTAGAGGGGGGACCTAGCTAACTCTTATGACGCTGGAATTTAGACACTCCCTATCTCAGAATCCAATGTTTCTTTTAAATGGCCTTGAAGAGTTTCCTCTTCACACCTATTTCAAGGCCCTAAAATCCTAAACTAGTCGGTGAACCCTACAAACTGAAATTCTTATATATTTTAAGTTAAGAGTTAATTTTATTGGCTTGATTTATGCAAAGGGTGTGCTTGTGCAACTAGTGGTGTTTGGAAGACACAAAAAACGAAGAAAATTTTAGAGCATTTAAAAGAAAATAAGATATTTCGAATTTTAAAGTAAAATCTTGTAAAACCATTTGTAAATATCAACTTTTCAAATTAATTTTTCAAGATCTTATAATTGAAATTTTCATAAAAAATTGTTTTCGTTTGACTACGCAAAACTACTTATACTTATAGGAAAGCAAGAAGTAACTTTGAAACTAAAACTCTTTTCTTTTGCAAATAAACAACCTAGGCTACATTACCAAATTAAATGCAACATATTCTTTTTTATTTTTTTGAACTGCTTTAATGAGAAAAACCAAAGAAAAAAATATTTTTTTTGTTTTTTCAAAGCATGAAACAGGAAAAAAGAGAGAAAAAACAAACAAGATTGATAGAGACCCTAGGTTGATTGCGTGAATGCGGGGATTCAAAAAAAATCCAAAGGAGGATCTAAAACTTGAAAGTTCACTCTAAACCTCTAGGGAAAACAAAAGAAAATCAAGAAACAAGTTGAAAACGAATATTTAACCCAAGATAAGGCCAATAACAAAGACTCTGTAAAGTCCAAGAAAGTCATGAGAAGCCCAAAGCTTCTATCAGGAAAGAGAAAAAAATCATTTTTTTAAAAAACACTTTCAATACACAGAGACAAGGGTTGTCACATCAGTAGCCTGCGTATGTATGCAGGTTGTCTAGTATGTAGACTGTGTATGTACGTGGGTTGAGCCAAAGAAGAGAGCATACACCTTTGATATTCTTCAAAAAGAAAAAGACTAGGCAGACAGACTTGGCAGGGAAAGTTGGTAGGCACCTTGCAGGTGACCAGAAACCCTTAAAAGACTCAATTAACTTGACAAAAAATCAAAAGGAAATAAAGAATCCAATTAAAACCAAAACACCTCCCTCTAAGACCCTAGAGAGACTCCCCAGTGGAGTTTCCAATTCTATTGGTGAGAAAAATCCCCCTATTACTATACTTGGGTCAACATATAGGTAGAGTTATGATCTCTCGCAAAATACAAACTAGTCCCTAAACTACCACAAACAATCTAAACTAGAAGAATAGAAAGAGATAGGAAAGTAGGTCAGAGGTTGTACCTTTGGTCCAAACTTTCGATGTTGACCTCCTTCAACTGTGTAGCTTCCCAAGCTGCTAGTCTCCTCCCAAAGATGACCTGCAAGAACACTTAGGAAAAAAATACTACAAATATACTATCTCTATTCATCCATATTAGGCTTAGATATAAACCATTATGCATAAATCAAATGAAAAACATAAAGATATCATTTGGGACAAGAAAAAGATTATTTTATTAAAATCCAAAGATCGAAATTTACAACCTTTGTAGGTCGACGCTCCGTAAGCCTGGTTCGGGCTCCTCTTAATACTTCTCCAAGTGCATCATCCCAATGTATTCTCTCACAATCAAATGAACACTTTAGGGGAAGATAAGGGATTGTATAGGAGAAAAGGCTAGAGAGGGAATGTTGAGGCAAAAACTGAAAAAGGGTTGCAAATACTTGGGCAAGGAGGGGAATGGACTTTGGCAGAGTTTTTATGTTCTAATGCTTGATGTTGGAATGGGACCCCAAGACATCCTTGTATATGGAAAAAGGATAGTTATTTTTTTGGGGGATAGGCTACAGCAAGTGAATTGGTTAGGAAACCTCCAATAGCCCGTTAACTCCATTGAATTCCTTGCTACTTTTTATTTTATGCAACTTTTGGATATAAACGCGGGTTGTTTAGTATGAATCTATCATATGTAAGTGGGGTGTCTAGTATTCATATAGCGTATGTATGTGGGAAGTAGTGCAGAAGGGTGCGTACATGCTCCAAAAAATGGGTTTTTAAAGAGAGTTCCTCAACAGTAATTTGGAAAATTGTGCAATTAGAAAGGCCAATGCCATGTATGCATAGGTAGGGAATTTTAGGGCTATAACAAGGTGTGAGTGGTCACATCCCATAGTTATTGGGAGCATGGGAGGGTGAGTACAATCAGCTTGGGGAAGTGTGGGATTCAATCAAGTAATCCAAAGAAGAGAAAATTTGTATGGGTAGCTACAACAGTTTTACACATTCAGTTTTTGTGCATGAGCAGCAAGTAGAGAGGGAGAAAGAGAGCTTGGAGCTGGAACATCCATGGAGGAAAATTCTAGAGCATGTTGGAGTGTTTTTTTAGCATTTCAGAGATGAAAACTAAAGATTCAGGTTTTCAAGCATGAAGAGTGAACTTATGTGTGAGTTTCACTTTAACAGCAAGTGTTTGTTGTTGTTTGCTAGTAGTTTTTCCTAACAACAAGTTCCCTTGAGTTCCCAGCTAAGAGATTCCTAGTTATATGTGTCAGAGAGACCCTGATAAATTAATGGCATGCCCAAGGAACTGAGATCAATGAAATGGTACATTCCTTGAGTTGGGTAGGTCAAGAGGAAGAGAGCTAGTAGAAAATTGGGATAGTTGTAGGAGAATATTAGTGGGTTGTGGGATTTTTTATTTGTGAGTGGATAGTGAGAGAACACCGTCTTTTGTGGATTACTGGCCTCATCTCAAGGGTGACATGTTGATGAGATTTGGAACAATAGGTCTATGGTTGGGTGGAACATCCATCCCAAGCAGTTGGTTGCACAACTAGTTTGAAAGACAAGTGTTTTATATGTTTTTTGTCTTGTATTTATGAGTTAAATTGATGTGCATTAACTTTGTGTATATGAGAAGAATTTATATGCTACTATGTTGTTTTATTAGTTTCATTTCATGTCTATTTTATCATGTTGTAATTGCATCTAATTTATGGTAATAGAAAACAGTTAAATATGTATGTAAATCATAGTTGGAAGCTACAGGAAATTGAATTAGCTATAAAAAAAAATATTTTAAGATTATTTGGCATCATGATTTTCCCCAGTTGGGTTGGGGGGTGTTACATTGCACTACTCTATGCCATAAAAATGAGTGGTAAGAATTTCTAGTGGGGGGAGATTCAACAAAAGGATTTTGATGAGCTAAAAAGAAAGATCATTCAAGCACCAGTTCTCACATTAACAAACTTGAAAAATCCTTTTGAAGTGGAGACAGATGAAAGTGGGTATGCCATGAGTGCAGTTTTGATGCAAGGAGGAAGGTTTTTATGTTATCATTATGAAATATTTCATCTAGTAGTTGTCAACTACCCTACCTATGATAAGGAAATCTATGCCCTAGTTCAAGCTGTCAAGAAGTGGAAGCATTATCTGATGGGAAAGGATACCATCATCCACATAGATCACCAACCACTATAGTATTTGCAAGCCTAGAGTAAGCTACAACAAACCAAACATTACAAGTGGATGGGTTTTTTATAGAAATTTCATCTAGTCATCAAGTATAAGAAGGGTAGCACAAATAGGTTAGAAAACATGCTTTCAAGGCCACCCATATCCAATATTAGAGCTTTGGGAACTCTTGTGCACATGGATCCTTTTACCCATGATGCATACAAAGAGGCATGAATAGAATATGAGGACTTCAAGGAGGTGTTTCAGTAGCTATAGGTCCAAATTAATATAGAATAAGGTGACAACAAGGATAACTATCATTTCCAAAATGGTTTACTCTATAAGCTCAACAAGATTTGTATCCCTAAAGGTAAATGACTACAACTTATCAAATAGGCTCACACTTCCAAGGTTACAAGACATTTTGGTATTGGGACTTGATATTTGCCAACTTACAAATATATGTGTACTGGCCCAGAATGTAAGAAAATGTAGCACATCATATTAGAGGATGTATACATTGTTGTACTATAAATTTCGGTAATAGAAAGCTAGGTATATACCATCCCTTACGTGCACCCACTCAACCTTTGGAAATAATTTCCATGGATTTTGTGGGATTTTTAACAACAACCAAGAAGGGACATGACTATCTATTTGTGGTAGTTGACAGGTTTAGCAAGATGTGCATTCTCAGGCCTCGTAAAAAGACCATCAAAGGACAAGAAGCAACAAGCATGTTCTTTGAATAGCTCTAGGTGCACTTTGGGATACCAAGGAGCATCATCTAAGATATAGATACCATATTTCTTAATGCATTTTTTAATACATTGTGGGTCCAAAATATGCACACTAAGTTGAAGAGATCTAAAGCATTCCATCAATAGATAAATGGGCAGAAAGAAGTAGTCAATAGGACTTTGATGTATCTTTTGAGGGGTTACAATCAGAAGCATCTAAATACATGGGATGAAAATTTGATATGCATACAACACTCTTATAATACAATGGTCCACACTTCTATTAGTAAGTCCCCTTTTGAAACTTTTTTTGGGTATTTTCCTCCTTCACCCTTGGATATTGTTTATGGATATCAAGGAGGAGTGAGGGAAGACACCATAGCAGAAGCATTAAAAGAAGATATGTTTGTAGAAAATATTAGGCAGATCCATTTGCAAGTACATAAGATGCTAAAGAATTCACAAGAAAAATGCAAGCGTAGACATGACCAACACATAACCGAGAAGTCATTCAAAGTAGGAGACAAATTCTGGTTACAACTGAACAAGGAAAGAATACATGGTCTTGGTAATAATATCAAGTCTCTACAGTATGGAAATTTCTATATATTAGAGAGGGTGGGAGATATTTCCTACAAACTTAGTCTACTCCCATACATGTGCATTTACTTAGTAGCGAATGTGGATACTCTCAAACTCTATGATCCTTCCATGTTGGATCAGGAGGAGGAGATCCTACCTTTCATAGAGGACTAAGAACCATATGTTCAAGTAGAGGTGGAAGAGGACACAATTTTTCACAAGTGTTCAAGAACTACAATATAGGGGAAACATGACCTATGGAAAATTGGGTTGAAAGGACAACTTCTAGACAAAACAAAGTGGTACTCCAAGGAGAAGGTAGATGAAAAATTTCCTCACCTCATTTAGTAAATATTTTAGGGACCAAAATCCTCTCTAAATGGGGAGTTATGATTCATATTAGATCATTATATTATTTTCATCTATCTTGATGCGTTATGGGTTAAAAAATTGGAGGAATCAACTTGTAGATCCATTTTAGTGGCTCATCCCAATTTGGAAATTTGGGTCCAAAAAATTATCTGAAATATTTAGGAACCATTTTGAGGCATAAAATATTTTTATGGTCCAAACCTTACTATAGAACCGTCACCTATATTATACACACTGAGACATTTCCAACAGTGTAAGAATCACTTCAATCGAAGTTTGTATGTGAAAGTTATGCCTCCTACAACTTGTTGACCTATTGTAATGATCAACATGGTGCAAGTTGATGGCATATCATCCCCCATTAATTACTCATTAATTAAATGTGTTGTACAATCCACTTAGTGTATTTTCTAGAACATTCTAGAAGGTCCAAACCTGATCACTAATTGAGGGTTGAGGAAGTCAATACCATTACCCTATATGACTATTGGGCTATGTTAAATACTTGACCACTACGAGGAGAAGGGGTTCCATTATTTTTCATTGTATCTTTTTCCATAGCTAAGAAAAAAATATGAGAGTGGTATTATGTGAGCATAATAGAGGAGGAGAGATTTTGTAGCAACCATATAGGCCACAAGGTCAAAGGAAACTCCATAGAGAGTGCCTCTTTCTTTGTACTCTCATTTGAAGAAAAGAGAGCAGAACAACCTCACCTTCTAGTTGGGCTTTCTCCCATATTGGTTTTCCCAGGTCATATATTTTGATTATTTATGGATGGTGTGTGTATTATTTTTGTTCTCTATTTTTCTCAATTTAGCTATTTCATACATTTTTAAGAAAAAAACTAGTAATTAAAGAAACTAAGATCTAAAGGAAATTAACCTTCATAGCAAGCATTTATGTATTTTACTAGATCTATTGTGATGAACTATCTAGTGGAATATCCACGAAAATTTAAAAAACATGATATATTCAATCGGTGGGGAAATTACAATGAGGAGCATGCAAAAGCTACAACTCCCAAATCTACCGAAGTTTAGTGGAGGAATGACTTGCATGGATTTTGCGTGGCTTTTTTATTTTATTTTATGATTACACAAACTTTTATTTTATAAATATATGGCAGTTGATTATTTAGAAAGGACTTTTGCATTTGAGGGTATGATGGAGAATTGTAACTAAGAATTAATTCAAAGTTAATTCAAAAGCTTTGTTTTTTTAAGACAAAGAAAATTTGTTAGGGATTAATTATGGATCAATTATATCAGTGGAATATTCTATTGTTTTTCTAATTACACATATGTCTAGTAAGAATTTATGTTTCTATCAAATTACCTTGTGAGATTGAAATACCTTCTTTTCATATGTTCAACAAATAATTTAGATGTGTTTTACTGTTTGATATCTATATTGTTTAGTAATCAGTTTCATGTATTTTAATTCATTAATTGTTGTAGAATTACTTATAGCTAGTTATGAATCAAATGGAATAATATTTTGTGATTTTCATATATATTTATTTCTATAATATTTTAATTTATTTTCTTAAGAATATTCTTGTAGCAATACTTTACTTTTCATGTAAAATTAATTTTTAGGAGAATAAAACTACAAAGTTACTTCCATTTAATATTTCCGAGATATATCTCTTATAAACATATTTCTCTAAATCCATTCAAATTAGATTTTTTTGTCGCATTTAATGTATAATATAAAATATTAAAAACATCATATTTAAAAAGGAAAATAAAACATTATCATAAAACTCATCAAACGGTTGGTTTTCGGACCATAACTCAAAGGATTAGTCCATTCTAAACAGGGAGAGTCTAATTAGATCTCTTCCTTTAGTTTAATACCTATTGTTGAGTCTTAAAAATCCATCTCCTCAACAAATGAAATATAATTTTTTTCAAAAAAATAATTTTATTAAAAAATATTCTTTTGTTTATGAGGATGTATAAGAATTAAATATTATTTTGAATATTCAATAAAATAATTATAAGTTAAAATAAATTGAATAAATCCTATATAATGAGTTGAGCTTGAAAATTTTTAGGGAAGATAAAGAGTCACTTTAGAGAAATGAATAGTTAAAGTATAAAAAAAAAAAAGCCAAAATGTGATTGTGTTAAACTACAAATAAAGCTCTATTGTAAAGACAGAAGCTTTATTTGTTATTTTATTAGGGACCAAAGTGTTTAGCATTTATGGAATAAATAGTACTAGCACAACCGCTAACTCGCGGCTGAGAACGTCGAAAGGTATCGGCTAAGAATACGTGTTATAAAACGTCTGTGGTAATTTGTAATCCGTCTGTGGTAATATGAAACATTTGGTGCACAGTTTAATCCTACTTAATCATTTAAACGTGGCAATTACATATCCTTACAGTAATTTTTTAATGTGATTAGGTAAATGTTAAAAAGTAAACATGTTAACGGATGCCTTGATAAATGCAAGAAAGTTATGAACAATAAATTTGACCCATTGATTTTGGAGGACGACTAAGAATATGTCAACATCTTCAATGCATAGCCATTAGATTAGGATTTAAGGTTAAATAAGGTTAAAAGATCACTAATTGTGCCCATTGTCAATAGGTATACGCCTTTCAGTGTAATTATTGTTATATATGGTTGTGAGTTAAATTCTATATGTATAATTATCATAGTTTCCTTTAAATTCATGTTTTTAGTTATTCATGGTCTATTCTCTTTGGTTTTGTTTTATGTATCTAATGTATTATATAATTTTTAATATGCTATTATTGTAAAATTACATTGCTATGTTATTTCACAAAATAATTCATTTTTTGATTTTGCATTGAGAATGGTTTTTGACTATTTTTTATTTTGTATTGAGAATGGTTTTTGACTACTCTCTTTTTTATTTGCATATGATATCATTGTGATGGTAGTATAGAGTTAATATTATCTTAATTAGGATATGGTTGATTTCATATTACATTTCTACATATTATATGCATCTCATTTTAAACAGATAAAACTTAAATTTAAGGAACATGTGATTCAAATTGGAGGGTTAACTTCAAGGTGGGATGTTCTAATTGGGAATTTTCACTCAGTGAGCCTATGTGGTACTTGATTAAGGTTAAAATCCAATATCAATAATACCTTTTTTTGCAATATACAGTTCATTTGATATATTGTGCATATATTTTTTTTATAAGTGTGACACTAACAACTATGTGGCTACCACATTCATAATATCATGGTAATAATGCACTGGGTGGATGTGACATGTTGTGATGGTAATTGGGTATGCGATGAAGTTGACTCCGGTATGTGGGAACATGGGAACTCACATATAAGTCGTTCACTCGCTGCACAAAGGAAGCCATTCACCACAAAAGCGATTCATCACTGAATGGCGTTGGTTGTCACTAGACATTAGGAATTGATCCCGAGCATGACTGTTGCCCCACCCCAAAACGGCAAAGATTTTTTTTATAAGTGTGACACTAACAACTATGTGGCTACCACATTCATAATACCATGGTAATAATGCATTACACTAGTAGTGCTAACATGGAAAGATAAATTGCATGTCTAATCTAGGTTCAATGTTGCTAAGCCTTTTAGAACATAACTTGAGTTAATTTTATAAAAAATTGTGAACATGATTGGTAGTTCTTGAATGGGAGGATCATGAGTCAATTTTCATTGCATGAAGTTGATTAAGGGGATTATTGTAGATAGGAGGCATGTGTAACCTACTTGTGATAATCCCACATTATTATTAATTTATTATGTACTCTCCATTGTCATGTATGTGAGGTCCAAATCATGGTCATCTAACTGACCTATTGCAATTTGTGAGTCACAATTTCCAAGGGGGGGTGTTTCATGTTGAACATTCACATCATCAGTGGAGGAGGTTCACATATGTTTCTTTTTGAAATGATAGTGAGTTGTTACACTCTTCAATCAAAAGAAGGAGGGTTGGGAGAGGGGACTAATTATGAGTGGGAGGTCTACTTAGCCATATGTGACAAGTTCTAGTTGTTAATGGTGATCATAGTGACTTTTGGCACTCTAAAAAAAAACCCATCTTAAGGAAGATAATCGAGTATAGAGTATCATTGGTGGAATTTGAAATGTATATACTCATTACTCATGACAATCATAATAAATTATAAAACTCTCCAAATTACCACATATTTTATAGGCTAAGATTGAATGTTAAAAAGCATTTAATTCGTATATTCATCCGTAGAAGGAAAGGTAGAACATGCCAATAAGAAAATTGGTATAAATAGCATTATCAATATGAGATTAGTATAATCATGTTCTACCCAATTGCCTTACCTTACCCATGAGATAGGAAAGAAAATAAATAAATAAAATGGTATGAATGTCTACAAATCTTCATATAAATAGAGACTATAAGAATTATTATTATATTTAAATATGAAACTGGAATAGGTTGGTCTTTGATATAAGAATGGATTTTTTTGTTATTAAATTTTTTGTTGATATAGATTTTGATATTGATATTAAATTATATTTAATATAAGAATTTTTTATTAATATTTAAAATTTTGTTGATAAAGATTTTAATTTTGATGTTAATTTATATATTTATATTTTTAATCGAATTTAGTAAGATTTTAAAATATATATAATTATTTTTACAAAAATATTATTGAAATTAATTAATAGTTTTAGAGTTAATAAATTTTAGATTAAAAAAAGAAACATAAGCATTGGATTTTTTAATTTACATGTTTATATTTCTAGTAAGATTTTAAAATATATATAATTATTTAAAAAAATATATTATTGAAACTAATTAATAGTTTTAGAGTTAATAAATTTTAGATTAAGAAATGAAACATAAGCATTGGATTTTTTAATATATGAATTTAGATGATGAACTCTTACTTGGAAGAAAGAGTTTGTCTTTTCATACCATGACCTAGGTGCTTGTTTTAGTCCATACAATGCTTTCTTTAACTTACACACTAAGTGTTCTTGTCCCTTTTCAACAAACTCTTTTGGCTGAGTAAGGTAAACCTCTTCCTTTAACTCACCATTCAAAAATGCAGATTTAACATCTAACTGATGCAACTTCCAATGGTACTTTGTAGCTAAAGTTTTGAACGCGCCGCAATCTACTATAGTGTGAGGTGCAAAAACATTAGTATTTGTGTAGGTCGTGAGAAAATCTGAGTTGAGTCTGTCAGAAGCATGAGCTTCAAGTTTGGAAATCCAATATTATATGATTGGATCTATCAAAGCGTACAGAGAGCCCATCCTAATCAGATCTGGTGTGTGGGTTCTTAAGGGAGGCCACGTGAGAATCGTATCATCCTCAAAGCAAAACTAGTGTTAAGGTTTGCGTGAGTTTTTTGTATTGAAAAAGATTGCCACACTTTCTCTTATGCATGCCAATAGTGGAGGGGTTAAATTTTACAAAACGTGAGGGAGTTATAAATTTTTTATATTAAAGTGGAGTTTTGCATGGTTATAGTTTGAGTTTCTTATTAAAAAAGGTGGATACTTTTTATTAAGTAAAGAGTAAGTTATTCACTTTTTTTTAATTAAAAGTGGATGCATGTGTGAAGTTTAAACTTAATGTGGGATATTAAAGTTTAAAAAAAGGAGGATATGTTGGATATTAAGGTGCATGCATGATTTAAAAGTTGATATATGCATGTGAGGTGGTGTTATGATTTAAAGGTGGATGCATACATGATTTAAGCTGAGAACAGAGATAGAGTTGGATCAGTGGATCCGAAGGCAGAGCGATGGACTGCTCAACACAAGAGAAAACTCGACAGAAAGTTGTATATCCTTGGTGATTTACTTGCAGAGACTAAATTGTAGCGATGGTGAATCCTCTAGCAGAGACCTACCTCAACAAAGCCAACAAGTTAGATGGCTCGAATTTCATTAACTGGAAATTCAAGATGCAGACGCTCATGGAAGGCTATGGTGTCTGGAACATTGTGAGGGAAACTAAATTGAAACCTGATGTGGCTGCAGGTGCGACAGCAGCATAGATCCAAGATTGGGAGAAGCGCGAAAACAAGGCAAAGGTATTATTGTGCATGTCAATTAAAGATAGCATAATTCCATATATTAGTGATGCTACAACTTCTATTGCAACATGGATAGCTCTTAAAGCATTGCATGAACCTAGCAACACAAATCACATTTTGTTCCTGAAAACTAAATTGTTAGGCATTAAGATGGATGGAAATGAATCTGTTAGTTCATTTTTGGGTCATATTAAAGAGGTGAAAGACAAGCTAGTAAATATAAGGGAAATTGATTCCAACACTGATTTGGTCACTATTACCTTAAATGGTATGCTACAAGATTAGCATATGTTCATAACAGGTCTTGCAGCAAGGGAGAAACCTCCTATGTTTGAAGAACTGACGGGTATTTTGCTACAAGGGGAAGAGAGGCGCGAGAATCTAAAGCTTCCGAGTAAAGATTTGGCACTGTGGTCAAATAATAGATTTGCAAGAAGGAGATCAAGAGTAAGAGGCAGAGGAAGCAGTTCATGGTAGAGAGGTGGTTCATGGAAGAGAGGCAGTTCATTGCAGAGAAGACAATCTCCAAATCAAGGTATGCAATCTGATAGGAATGAGTCAAAGAGTTGTTTTTATTGTGGTCGACCTAGACATATTGTTAAAGACTGTCATAAGAAGAAAAGTGATGAGGCTAGGAATAAACCTAGAACACATTCAGGTCATTATGCAGAAAATTCTTCAAATCAAGATCTCATATTATTTATTGCTAGTGATGATATTCATGAACCCCTGAATTTTGACTCATGGGATCTTAGGCTGTTTGTGTCTAACGTTTCTTTATCTGCTAAAATGGATGATTCTGATGCCTAGTTTGTGGATTCTGGAGCATCAGTACATATGACTTGTAATAAAAATTGGTATGCTAATTTTAAAGAAACACAGAATGGTGCCAGCATATATATTGGATATGACTGTGCTCATCAGATCAAGGGATATGGAGACATTCTTGTGACATTGTCAAATGGTACTGTTCGTCACATTCGCAATGTGGTGTATGTGCCAAGAATAAAGAAAAAATTGATCTCTGTGTCCACCATTACAGATCAGAACTTGAAGGTTGAATTCTTCAAGAATTATTGCATAGTGAAGGATCTGTTGGACCACTTCCAAACTATTGCAATGGGAGTCAGAGCAAGAGGTCTATACAAACTTGATGTTACCAGCAAAGCACATCATGCAATGACTTCTTCCACTATGCCAATAGAGATTCTTTGGCATCAAAGGTATGGACACATCAATCATCCTAATTTATTGTTATTACAGAAAAAGAATATGGTTGAAGGACTTCCCATGTTAAAGAATGAGAAGGTTGCTTGTGATGGATGTGCACTAGGAAAGATGCACAGATATGAATTCCCCTCTAATCCTGATAAGAAAAAGAGAGATGTGTTAGATAGTGTCCATATTGATGTTTGTTGGCCTATGCAGACGAGGTCTTTAGGAGGTGCATTTTACTTTCTGTTATTTATTGATGATCGCACGAGATACACATGGGTTTACTTCCTTAGATGAAAAAGTGATGTTTTCACGTACTTTAAGGAATTTAGAACCATGGTGGAAAAGAAGATAGGAAAATCGATCAAAATCCTTCATTCAGATCAAGGGGGGGAGTATAAATCAGGGGACTTCAACAAATATTGCAAAGATAATGGAATAGTACAGCAGTTTACAGTACCTCACACTCCATAGCAAAATGAAGTCACTGAAAGGAAAAATAGAACTCTAGTAGAGTGTGCACGCAGTATGATGAAAGGTAAGAATCTCTCAAATGCATTTTGGGCTGAACCCATAAATAATGCAGTTTATTTAAAGAATAGAAGTCCAACAAGGTGTCTTGGTAATGTTACTCCTTTCAAAGCCTTGTATGGTTCCAAACCTGCAGTTAATAATTTGAAAGTATTTGGGTGTAAGTCTTTTGCACATATTCCAAAGGAGAATAGAAGGAAATTGGATGCTAAAGCCACTAAATGTATTTTCATTGGGTATTGTTCTGAATTTAAAGCATACAAATTGTTTGATCCTGCTACTCACAAAGTATTTGCAGGTAGAGATGTACTTTTCCATGGGCAGGAAGAAGGAAATCATGACGACAACAGTCATGAGGAATGGCAGAGACTTCTTGATGAAGGAGTTAAAGAAAATAAGCAGCAACAACAGTAGCCCACACAGTAGCAGCCATCCCCGCAACGATAGCAGCAACAACAACAAGGACTCGGTGATATGGACAATTCAAGCAGTCACAGTTCACCTAGAGGTGAAGACAGATCTTCACAAAGTGGGGAGGAAGATAATTAGTTGAGAAGATATTCAAGACAGTTTCGGCTTCCTGAGAGGTATAAAGACTATGCCCTAATGAGTAGCATATCAAATGTCATATAACCCATGAGTTTTGATGAAGCTAATGAACATGATGAATGGTGAAATTCAATGGAGGAAGAATATGAATCTATAATAAAAAACAATACTTGGGAATTGACTGAGTTGCGTAAACATAAGAAGACCATTGGATGCAAATGGATATACAAACCCAAGTTTAAATTAGATGGTAGTATAGATAAGTATAAGGCTAGACTGGTGGCAAAGGGGTATTCACAAACAGAAGGTATTGATTATGCTGAAACATTTGCACCAGTAGCTAAATTGAATACTATCATAATGTTAATTGCTTTAGCTACAAAGTACCATTGGAAGTTGCATCAGTTAGATGTTAAATCTGCATTTTTGAATGGTGAGTTAAAGGAAGAGGTTTTCCTTACTTGACCTGAAGGGTTTGTTGAAAAGGGGCAAGAACACTTAGTGTGTAAGTTAAAGAAAGCATTATATGGACTAAAACAGGCACCTAGGTCATGGTATGAAAAGATAGACTCTTTCTTTCTTCAACAGGGTTTTATGAGGAGCAAAAGTGATCCAAATCTGTATACAACATTTGATGAACAGGGGTATATAGTATTGATTTCATTATATGTTGATGATTTAATAATTACAGGAAATGCAGAGAAGTTAATTGATGAAATCAAGGAGAAGTTATCAAAGGTATTTGAAATGAAAGATCTTGGTGAGTTACATT
>ML776560.1:1486711-1549517 GCA_009831015.1 Picea engelmannii | reverse complement strand
GAAGTTTGGAGAAATGCAGGCCAAACTTTTGTTTGTCAGAGTAAGTATATCAGAGAAATACTTAAGAGATTTAAAATGGATCAATGTAAGTCTTCTACTGTTCCCATGCAACAGAATGTGAAACTTTCTTGTGATGATGGTTCAAAGGAGGTGAATGGCACTGTGTATAGATAGATGGTGGGTAGTCTGAATTATCTCACCACAACCAGACCTGATATTTCATATTTTGTGAGTGTGTTAAGTCAGTTCATGGTGAAACCTTATGAAATCCATTGGAATGCAACAAAGGCAGTACTCAGGTATCTAAAAGGTACACTTGATTATTGTATTAAATATACGGATGCATCTGATGTTGAGTTGATAGGTTATTCAGATTCTGATTGAGCTGGCAATCTGGATGATCGAAGATCAACCATTGGATATGTGTTCAGAATTGGATCCAAGGTTGTTTCATGGAGCAGTAAAAAGCAGCCTACTGTATCTTTGTCTTCTACTGAAGCAGAATATAAAGCCTTGTGTGCAACAACTTGTGAAGTTGTTTGGTTAAGAAGACTTCTTCAAGATGTTGGAGAAGAACAAAAGGAACCTACGATGATCGGCTGTGATAATCAAAGTTCAATCAATATTGTGAAGAATCTGATTTTTCATGCAAGGACAAAGCATGTTGAAGCTCAATATCATTTTGTTAGAGAAAAGTTGCAGTCAAATGAAATAACTCTTGTTTATTGTAATACTAGTGAAAATACTGTTGATATTTTCACTAAGCCTCTTGGAAAGATTAAGTTTGAGTTGTTTAGGGAGATGTTAGGTGTAGAAGTCAATCCATTCTCCATTAGGGGGGGGGACTTGGAAATAATGGAGTAAGCGCCAGTTGTAAGCACCAGTTATAAGCTTCAGTTGTGAGAGTCAGTTGTAGGCGTGTTAAGAGTCAGTTCATAGTTAAGAGTCTAGTTGTCTTTGGTTTGCATGTAACCGACTCGGTAGATTCTTTTCCTATATAAGGATGTAATCCGTCTTCATTGAAGAATATAGAAGTGAACATAGCCTCATCGTGTTGTTTGTTTCACATATTTTATCTCTCCTATCACTACCACCACGTCTCCAATTACCTAACATTTAAACATTAAACAATAAAGTGAACCACCAAGTCTCCAATTACCTAACATTTAAACAATGAAGTAAACTTAATAGATGAGGAAAACACTCTTTCTTTGTTGACAAATAAATGTAATGGTAAAAAAACATGGATACCTTTTTTACGTACATAAAAGCAATGTTTATTTACCATTTACCATGAGTGAATCATATACACTTGCAACATACTCTTCTTGCAATATGAAGTGCTTGCATTATATTGTGCACCTCTTCTTGCAATATGAAGTGCTTGCATTATATTGTGCACCACTAGCACTTACGTGGTTGCCACATGTGTGCCAACATTATAGTAAGGCATAACATTAATAGTGATAACATGAAAACATAAACTACATGTTTTGTTTATATTCAATATTGTTAAGCCTATTAAAACGTAATTTGAGTTTATTTTATAAAAATATGTACACGATATGTAGTTATCAAAGGATGATTAGATGCATGATTAGATGCATATGCAAGTCTTTCATGATAATCTAATTTGAGTTTATTTTATAAAAATATTCAGTATATGATATATAGTTATCAAAAGAGGATTGGATGCATATGCAAGTTTCTCATAATAATCCCAAATGCAATTACTTACATACTCCTCATGGTGATTTAAATGATTTTTTTAGGGTATTGTATGAGGGAGTTACACATAATTGAGGGCATGGGGTTTACACCTATTGCATGGGAGATCCACATCATTGAGGGTATGAGCTTCATATTTTTTTTTTATGGAGATACTATTAAGTTGTGATCTTTTCTAAATAAAGCTGGAGGAAGGGAGTAACTTGGAGGTGAGCGATTTATGTGAACATAAGTGGCAGGTTTTGTTAATGATAATTTGGCACTCCCCAAAGCATTATTCAGTTAAGAATTACGCACTTTTGAAAATAATTTTGGGTAGGAAGATGTCATATACACTAATTCTCATGATAACTTATATCACTCTCCAAATTACAACTTTATTAATGTGAGTGGAGGTGAATGTTAAAAATTTATTAATTTACCTCTTCATAACCTAAAATGTATTCTATACCTCTATAAAAATTAATAGAAATATCTTTATTAATTAATATAAATATATGATCCCGGAAGAAATAATATAGCCTACTATGCATGGGGTCTAGGAATGGTCTCAAACAAAGTTGTTGAAGCCTATGCCTTATACGAAGGAGTGTGCATAGCAAAAGGGAGAAAGATCTTCAGAATAATGGTATTTGGAGATTCCATGATGGTACTAGTTCGATCAATACACAAGAGAATCCAGTAAAATAACAACGTCTTTTATGACACAATTTCTCACATATTATCTCTCATTGAAGGCTTTCATGACTTCAAAATCTTTCACATAAAAGGAGAACTTAACCCCCTAGCCAATCAATGTTCAAGATTTGGCACTAGTATGGAATGGGGAGTTATTAATATAAATGTGGTTAGGGAGGCCTTTTCTATTCAATAGTCGATCCCCTCTTTCTTTGTGCAAATAATTGGCAATGGCACATCCTTTCGATCCTTGTGTAATCCTTCTCTCACACTTGAGGTTTTATTTCATCTATGTGGGAATTCAATATGATATGTGCCTCTACAAGTTTTTATGTAGTTTGAGCACTCTCGTCATGGATCCATCCTTGCCGATGATTGTGAGGGTTTCTTCCCCTGGTCGAGTGTTGGGTTCTAGGTCTTTGTTCTAGTCGAAAGGTGGTCATGCATGGGGATCAATGTTGTTATGGTCGATGGCTTCCAAGATATTATCTTGGTCTTTATATGAAGGGGCTCTCTCTTCGCCAACTATGTTAGCTACTCTCTATAGGTTTCTTCTTGTTGGTTCAGACAATGTTTGTTTTCTCTCCCGGGCTTTTAATTCTCACAATTCAATTATTTATACATCTGTTATTTGCATAATTGAGATTGGAATCTTCGGGGGGGTGCGGGGGGAGGATTTTCTAGTTGAAGTGGATAGCAATGGAGCCCTCATGGAGTGATTTTAAGAAGATACTCCAACAATACGAGGATATTTCTTAGGTAAATTGTTCTATGCTCCAACAACTCTTAGGAAAAATGGGGGAATTTGAAATCGTGATGGCCTCCTTGACATGGTAGATGGTTGCAATGGAGCTCGACATCCAACACTTGAGGACACTAGCTTACCCTTAACACTTGGCCTCTACGTCCATTTATCATGGAACATTATCTCCTCGTGAAGGTGTTCTTGTCAATGACATTGAAGAACATGACATGGCACCTATGGATATTGAGGAAGGACCTTTGTAGCAGGGAAGGGCCTCTGAAATTCAGGATTTTGCCTCCTCTTATCAGTAAATGTTTTTTAAAGTTTAGGCTAGTATATCTAGTTATAGAATTATGTAGAAGTTGTGAGCCATTTTTGAAGACCTTAAAATTTTTCTTTTTTAAAAAATAATATAAATATGCTCTACTAAAATAACTTATCTTTTAGAAAAATGAAATGAATAAATAAATTATATTAATATTCACAAACCATTAAAATAAAAATCTATAAAATTTCAATTAATTTAAGATAACTTCAATATTTTTATTTACTTCTTTATTTTAAAAAATCAAATTTATAAATATTCACTTTAAAATTAAATCTATTAAATATAAAAATAAATAAATATTTATTATTGTAAATATTTATAACATTAAATATCAACATTAAAATAAATTATAATATTTAAATATCAACATCAAAATAAATTATAATTTTTATATTTATTTTATTTTATTAAAATTAGATAATAAAAAAATAAAAAATAAACTTACTTATATTAGAATGTCCAAACTCCTTACTCCTTATATGTGGGTGGGGGGCTTTAATAGAAAATATTTAATAAAAATTTTCTATTAAAGCCCCCCCCACCCACATATGTGGGGTAAAACATCCAACTTGAAATTGATGTTTTCATTCGATTTTTTATCCAGTTTCTTTACATTATCCAATCCAAACTCCTATCAAGTTGTAAACCCTCAAACTTGCATATAAAAAAAATGTATAAATGGATGTTTTCATTATATTTTTCATCCCATTTCTTTTACGATGTAAAAAGTATTCAAATTTTATATATTATATATATTTTTTTTATTTACCAATTTCTTTCTAAATGTTACATTTTATCATAAAAGCATCCAAAAAGAATTCAATTTCTTTCGAAATGCAAATACATGTTATCGTAAAAGTATCCAACTTGTTTTGGGATGTAAATGCATTGAACTTTTCTCAATAAAAAATTATAAATTCTGAGTATTTTGATTACGCCACTCCATTAGATACTTTGATTAGATACTTTGATTAAGAAAGTTATATCCGCATCCACACCCAATAAATATACTTATTTGGAAATGTAAATGCATTCAACATTTCTAATTAAAAAAAATTATATATTTTGATCATTACAGTCAATGAAATACTTTGATTAAGAAAGTTATATCCACGTCCACACCCAATAAATATATTTATTTGGAAATGTAAATACATTCAACATTTCTAATTAAAAATATATATATATTTTGATCATTCCACTCAATGAAATACTTTGATTAAGAAAGTTATATCCACATCCACACTCAATACATATACTTATTTGGAAATGTAAATACATTCAACATTTCTAATTAAAAAAATATATATATTTGGATCATTCCACTCAATGAAATATTTTGATTAAGAAAGTTATATCCACATCCACACCCAATCAATATACTTATTTGGAAATGTAAATACATTCAACATTTCTAATTAAAAAAAAAAATATATATATATATATATTGATCATTCCACTCAATGAAATACTTTGATTAAGAAAGTTATATCCACATCCACACCCAATAAATATACTTATTTGGAAATGTAAATACATTCAACATTTCTAATTAAAAAAAATTATATATTTTGATCATTCCACTCAATGAAATACTTTGATTAAGAAAGTTATATCCACATCCACACCCAATAAATATACTTATTTGGAAATGTAAATACATTCAACATTTCTATTTAAAAAAAATTATATATTTTGATCATTCTAATAAATATACTTATTTGGAAATGTAAATGCATTCAACATTTATATTTAAAAAAATATATATTTTGGTCATTCCACTCAATGAAATACTTTGATAATGAAAGTTATATCACATCTACACCTAATAAATATAAAATTTTAATTTGAGTTTCAATGAAATACTTTGATTAAGGAATTTATATGAGTTCCAGCATTCAAACTCAAGTTCAACGCGTCACGCCCATGGTTTCCGGCCTGCCCTTCAAAACAACCTCTTAATTTCCATGGTTCACAAGGCCAGCAGCGTGTTACGGCCTTCTATTTATACGCCTCTTGCAATGCTATCACTTCAGGTTTAGAAAGGTAGAGGCGGCAACGGATTATCATGTTCTATCGCCCCGGAGAAGAGATACTCTGACTTCAATAGTGCACTAAATCTTCGTCCAAAACAGCACTATTAAACGGTGAAAATTCATATATGTATGGCTTCTGTTTAAAAACCACTGTCAAACAGTGGAAATCTCTATAGAATGGCTTTCGACAGATTAGGGGTATATTTTCCAATCAATTGTTTTTGAAATTTGGTCAAAATTTGTTGGAACTTCAGATTTGAGTGATTCAGTGGGTATAATTCAAGTGCTTCAAGCTTTTTCAGGGTAAGTGTTCCAAGGTTTTTAGGTTGTTGAATCTATTTTTACATTCAAAAATACAATTTAAACAACAACAAAAAAATGTTAAATCTATTTATGCATTCAAAAATATAATTTAAACAATAAAAATGGTGATTTCACCAAAATCTGTTTAACCAAATTCAAGTGAAAAGTTCAAAATATCCAATATTTAAACAACATCATTAATTATTATTCATTTTCCCTTTGGGGCTCTAACATATAGTTTTCAATTAATTCTTCTGTTTGCAGGATCAAGCAAGGAATTATACTGAAGTTTTTCAGATATTAAGGCGGATTTTCAATCTTGTGAATTCTATGACGAATTAAGTCCTCCACTGTCAAGTTTCTTGCTCAAATGAGTGTTCCACATAATTTATTGTCCTTTTCTTGCAACGAACCAGCTTATTTTAGCTTAGCAGGTAAAACGAGTTGGTGATTTTCCAGTCTTTTTGTCATAGGTTACTTATGACAAATCAGATGCTGCAAGATAAGTTTATTGGTTTCACACGCATGGTTTAGTTGATTAGTGAATATATTAATGCTTTGTTTTAATTTTTAAAATCACATATTGTGTAGTTGGTTTGTTTGTTCAGATGCTTTGTTATGTTTTGTTTGGGTAGATGTTTTGTTTGTTAAATTAAACACTACAAAATAAGTTTAATTGTTGTTTCACATATAGATATAAAAGTGAGATGTTGGCTTAGTTCATTGATACATCACCATTAAAACTTTGCAAATTAGTTTTTGATTTACAAAGTCGCAAATTGATAACCATGGTTTCGAACCTGTTTGAGTACGGCTCCTCAACCAATATTGCTTGCATCTGTTTCAACAATTATGGAGAGCTCATCATCAGAGATATGGAGAATAGGAAGATTCTTGGTTTTTGCTTTAATATTTTTCACAGCTTGAGTGTGAGCTTCTGTCCATGGGCTTGAATTCTTTTTTAATGTGTTATTTAAAAGCTTTCTATCTTGGGCACATTTTTTTATAGAAATGGCTAATATAATTCAGGCTGCCCAAGAATCTCTGTAACTACAAAGTCAATTTCCCATTATCAATAGTATGGCCTAGAAATTTTATTTCAGTCTTGAAAAGATCAATCTTCTTTTTGGAGAAAACTAGGCCTGCTTGTTTTACTACTTGTAGCAATTTCTTCAAATGTTTGAAGTGCTGCTCTATAGAGGAAGAAAACACAAGTATGTCATCAATATAAACAATAAGCCAATCAAAATATGGCTTAAGAGTGTCATCCATCACTCTTTGAAATTTGGCTGGTGCATTTTTCAGACCAAAGGGCATTACATTCCATTCATAATGTCCAACGGGGACATTAAAAGTTGTCTTGAACTTATCTTCTTCTATGATTGCAACTTGCCGAATCCTAATTTTAAATCAAATTTTGAAAATATTTTTGCTCCTGCAATTTTGGTCACAAGACTCCTTTTGTTGGGGATTGGATATGTGTCATCAGCTAGGGCTTTATTCAAAGGTTTGTAGTTTACGACTAGTCGGGAAATGCCTCTTATTTGTTCAGAATGTTTGTTAACATAAAAGCCATAGCAATTCCATGGACTAGTGGATTTTCTGATTAATTCCTTGCTAAGTAAACCCTTTATTTCTTCTGCACATAATTTTTGATATTCTACAATCATGGGTATGGCCCTACTTTTACAAGGTTTTCCTTGATATTCTTCTTTATAAAGAAGAGAAACCTCATGTTTCTTCTATTTCCAAGAAGGTTGTTTAGTTGTTTTGTCAGTGAATTAGACGCTACAAAATAAGTTTATTGTTTTTTTAAAAAGTCGACAAAATTATAGAAATACTCATGTGGGCAAGGAATTTGGCATTGGAGGTTAATATAAGTACAGCATCGATGGAGGCGCAGTATTCAAAGTAACAAGTTCATCAATCCATGGCAGTATTCAAAGTAATCAGTGGCAATGGCAGCCTGTTTGATTCAGCGACATTCACAAAGTTCTTAATCTCGTGAAAGTAATTGTGTACGTCAATTACGCACGCTGTTTTCCGGATTTTATTTAATGAAAATAAATTGTAAGTTTTAATTGGGGTTTTCTAATTATTTTAGGTTTTGTTTTTTTACTGGAATCAAGTGGCATAAATCTGTAAAAAATCACTATTTTTTGTTGTTTAAAATTTATTTCTGAATGTAAAAATGAATTCAGTATGTTGAAAAATCATTCAAATAAATTATACAAAATTAACCACTTAAATGCTAAAAATATAACCTAAAAAAAAAAAACAAGTATACTATACTCTTAATCTTTTTTAATAGACTATATTGAGTCTAGGTTGGAGTCACTCCTAATTTTGGATGGAAGAACGAGATGCTCAAGAGTGAGATGTTATTACCAAGATTGAATTAGATAGAAGAATGATATTCCCGAGAATGGGATGCTATCACCAAGATTGAATTAAATGGAAGAATGATATTCCCAAGAGTGGGATGCTATTACCAAGATTGAATTAGACTCAAGGAAATTTTACTACACAAACTATTCTCACCTTCAACCTCTCTCATGAAGTTTGAACCTAAAACCTGAGCACATTCAACCTCTCCTATAAAGTTTGAACCTAAAACCTAACTAAGATTAAACCCCACACAAATCAATTAGTTTACACCTAGATAAGAGTATTTCTTTTATAATATGGATAAAAAGTTCACCCTTAACCTACTACTAAACCTAAAAATAAGTATATTTATATCTCCATTCTTAATAGATACACTGTTAAAATGGATTTATGTTCATTCTTAATACTTCATACTGTTTTTTATTTTTATATTTGTTCTGTTTCAATCTGAGATATACTGTAACTGTTAACGTGTGAATAATACGTATGAGAACATATTGCTATACAAGTAAAATTCCACAATTAAAACTTGAAAATGAATACTTGTTATTTTGAAAGGTAACGTGGATTTAATGTCATGATAATACGTTTATGTTTAATTAAAAGCAACTAGTATAAAAACAAACAAGCTAGTAATGGAAGGCTTCCCTTTTCCAAGAACATTCAGGTAAAGGATGCGTGACTTGAGTCGGGCATTATGAGTTCTGATGTATGGCTTGAGCAATTCTTTGAGTGTAACACTATAAGTATATATAGAGTTGCTTGGTAGATTAAGAGATTAAAGTAAAGAATATTAGAATTATATTAACATGTATTTTTTTTTGGAAATCATAAATATATAGAGTAGGGTATGTATATTTTTTTATATTTTCATTTGGTAGATCTAAAATTATTATTATTTTTTCTTTTGCTCAAATTTATGGATAAAGAAGATTTTACAAATTAAATATAACTAGATTATAAATAAATATTTTTTCTTTCCAATCATAAATAACAAATATTTTATTTACATTTAAAATTACATTTTAAAAAGTATATTTTTTTCTTCTTTTGTACATCTAGACTTAAAATTTTCAAACACATAGTAAATAAAAAAATATTTTATCTTAATCTTTATGATTTCAATTTTTTGAATCATTTTATTCTCTTCTTAAAATTATATTTTCTTTTCCTCTTTACAACTGGATTTTAAAAGGCACCTCATTTCAAACATATTTTATGATTATTTTTTTAAATATTTTAATTTCTTCTTCATATATTTGCTTCCCCTTTACAGCTGTATTTTAAAAGGGCACCTCATCTAATAAACCAATTCATTGAAATGACTAATTAAAATATATATAATTTAAAACAAATAAGTCGTTTCTCCATTACATCATGTGACATCGATATTCCACGTTGTCATGTCATTATCATGCCAATTGTCAATCTCACATTGATTTCGTGGGGGGTCCCTAGCGGCTTTGAAAATTGTTTGAAGGGGGAGGAGAGGGGGCGAAATCAACACGTAGTTCTAGCAAAAACCACGGTATACTTCCCCGCCCCGATTAAACATCGATCATATGGAGGAGCCAAAATGTTATATTAACCGTTGATTTGTTGTGATATTGCCTAATCTACCTACGACGTAATCACAATTTATCAATACATATAATCAAAATAAAAAATACTAAAACTTCATTCGACTATTTATTTAAACTAATAATAAAACTAAAACCTAAAATTAAAACAATATAAAACTTAAATTAAAATCAAACAAAAAGAAATTTTCAAACCAAATCAACTATATAACTAATTAACTAATAATTAAAATATATAAAGAAATTTTCAAATTCAATCAACTATATAACTAACTAACTAATAATTAAAATATATATATTATTATTAAAATATAAATAATGTTACAACTAAAATATATAAAGAAATTTTCAAATCCAATCAACTATATAACTAACTAATAATTAATATATATATATATATATATATTATTATTAAAATATAAATAATGCTACAACAATGGGTTCCAATTGGGGATGGTGTCTCCCTACGTGGCACTAAAGAATAGTAGACCGTATGCCTTCATCATTGGGTATGGAGTCATTATTATAAGAACATTTCACTTAAAAACTTTATTTTAAAAATCAACTCTTCAAGAGAATCAACTTTTTTTAAACAAATTAATAAAACTTTTTTTCTCAATTCTAAAAATTAATCTGTAATAGAAGAGATAGAAAAAGACTAGAATAAGATTAAAATATTTTCCTTCATTCAACTTTAACTCAGGAGCTATCTAAGCTAATTGAACAATAAATTTTGGCTCAAAAGTCAAATTTCTAAGTGATCTTTATCAACCCGAGGCTTTGAAATTTGTAAATGTAAAAGTTTTGATATTATAGGGTAATTAAGGTCATGATAAATTTATTTATGAGGAAATTAATTTAATTGTTTAATAGAATAAAGATACTCATTATCAATCTTTCTTCATCTTCATGGTGTTGCTACACTACCAAAAACTGCCCATAGCCTATATCACAGGCCTTGCTTCACTATCAGTAAGTGTCCATAGCCCAGGTGAAGAATCAGAAAGATATCTACATTTCCCGATTGAATTTCCTTTCACCATCTCTATTATTCTTATTACATTTTTGTATCAGATGGGGGAAATCAATATGATTTACACACCTAGGGATGATGTTTGTTTTCCAAAGATGAGTTGGAAATACCTAAGTTATAAAGTATACTCATGGGATTTTTCATTTTATCAGTCCTAACTCTATCTTACCAAAAAGAACTAATTTCATACTTCATTATTATTGATAATGAATCAAATGTATTGAATAAAATATCAACTATAAAATTGAAAATAAATCCTCTTCTTATAAGGAAATTACCCAAAACATACCCTTTCAAGTTTTATGAGGAAATAAATAAGATATTATCCTTTTTTTAATAATGATAACATGTCAAAAATTGTCATTATTAATTAGAACAATCATTTCTACTAAGACTAGTAAATTTTGAGATTACATAGGATTTTATTTATTTAAAACATAATGTTACAACCTATATGATAAATCTAACAAATAAAACTTCAATCTAATAAGAAAAATAAACGAGCAATATGTAATTATAAACAACTAAATTTTTTGAAGAATTTTCTTAACTTTGAGGGAAAATAACTCCCAACATGTTTTGGTTGGATTGTATTTCTTGATAAAAAGAATCATGAAACTTATATGAATCAAGTTTCAAATCCAACAAACTTATTAAAACTTTTGGAAGTCTTTTGAAATTTCAAAGAAAAGTAAATTCCAATATCAATCCAAACCGATTATATACAATGAATGGAAATTGAAAATCTTTCTAAAATTGAATAAAATGTTTCAAGAACCTTCCATTAACAGGAAATTCCAACAATTCACCATTCAAATTCCAAAGAGAAAATGAGTTACTCCCTTCAATTCCAGCAATCTTGAAAGGTCCAAGCCATAGGTTATAAAATTTCCCATGTTTACAATGGTCTTCTCTTTTGTTCTCCCATCTTGATACCAAATCTTCAGGGATAAATTTTCTCTGCTTTTCTCTTCTGTCAAAAATACCTTTGATTTTATCTTGGTGGTCCTTAAATTTTTCATTCACTTGTTCCCTAGTTTGATGTACTTCAATTATCTAATTTATTCTTCTAGTAAGATCATTTGGCTCTTCTTCACTATCATGTAACAATTTCATAACAAGTAAAGCAATATTAATGAGAAGTACAACATCAATTCCATAAATTAATTGAAAATGAGAGATACATGTTGCTCTTTTAGTACTAATTATGTTTTCCCAAAGTGCATATTTCAGATGAGAATGCCAAGCCCTTTTGTTATCAGTCAAAACTTTCTTAATAACCCTCATTAAAATTTTGTTTGATGACTCTGCCAATTTGTTTCACTGGGGATAATATGCAATAGAATGTCCAAGAATGATGTTATATTTTGACAAAAAATCTATCATGGAAAGAGATTTAAAATATTGAGCATTATCTGTTATAATTTTCTTGGTACATCCAAATATGGCAAGAATGTTTTCTTCAAGGAATTTAATAACAACTACATCAGTGACAATTTTTGTAGGAATTGCTCCTACCCACTTAGAAAAATAACTTGTTGCAATTAAAACCCATATATGTAGTGCACTAGATTAAGGATGGATTTCACCTATAAAGTATAAACCTCATTGTTTAAAAGGAGTTTCATATTTTATTGGGACTAAAGGTAAAGAAGGTAGTTTTTGTTTACTGTTGGAGTTACTTCACACACACCTAGGATTTATTTTTCCTAAGGTTTTTCCTTGTTTATTAGTCATTATTCATTATCCTATATTTACGGGAGAATATTTCACTTGGAGAATATTCTCTTTCAGTTGACACTTCAGTTTGACTAGTTGGGTTGAGTTTAGATGTTGCATTGGTTTTGTCACCATGCAACATTGAGATCATCACCAGCTAATGTGCACTTTCCTTGGGATCATCACCAGACTGGTGCATTGCCCTTTATTTCTCGAGTTAACTCCTCACTACTCTTTTTTCAGTTAGTTAATTGAAGACTAGTTGACTAGCTAACTCAGACTAGGTGGCAGTTCACTCCCGTAACTGCCTGAGAGACTAGACTAGGTGGCAGTTTACTCCCGGAATTGTTGGTGTGTGTCCAGATCACTCTATACCACCACTATGGCTCATTAGTTACTCATGTATCCTATATCTATTGTAAATTATTCACTCTTTGAGTGAGGAAACGGTTAATGAGAATTCTTTCATTCTTTCTCTCCTTCTTCTTCTTTCTCCAATTCTCTTTGCAAATGTGTATATTATTGTTTATCTAGATCTATTATGTGCAGGTTCAACACATTTACATGGTATCAGAGCTAACGGATTGCTAAGAAAAAGATACACCAAAATTGTTTTGTAGGTACAAAAGATTGAAGACAACAAAAAGATGGATTATTCACTAGAAATACTTCTCACACGTCAT
The DNA here is from genome assembly GCA_009831015.1 of Picea engelmannii. Classification (NCBI taxonomy): domain Eukaryota; kingdom Viridiplantae; phylum Streptophyta; class Pinopsida; order Pinales; family Pinaceae; genus Picea; species Picea engelmannii. The sequence goes on along the minus strand of ML776560.1, from coordinate 1,536,296 downwards.
AACTATTTGGAATGGAAGCAAAAAAAAAATCTTATGCTCAGATGCAAAGGCTTCTACCAAATAACTATGGAAATGGAAGTAGAGATTGATTCTGTCGATGAGAAAAATGAATTTCTCAATAGACAAGATATGGCCATAGGATGTATCCTTTATTTTATTTCTCCCGAAATTCTCCATCAAGTATATGATGACTCACAAGAATTCACTCCAAATGATTTATGGAGAAGATTGGAGGTTTTATTTGGAAATAAAGAAGATTTTGAATATTGCATGCAAGGGATTGGAAAGATATAGAATGTAGAAAAGCCATTGGAAGAGAAATCATCTCAGTTGAAGAGCCTTCTACAAAATTATTTGCAGAAATTTGTATTCTATTAATTGAAGATGATGTTTACTCCATTGCAGATTTTTTTTTTGAAATTCATGTGGAAGATTTATGGCATGCATCTCAGGAGTCACATGTAGACACTTTTCCATGCGCAATGCATGCATCTTAGGAGACAAAAAGAGAGTTGCGCACATCAGACTCCATTATGATATTTTTTGAGCCAAATTTGCATAAACAAATTGGGTATTTTAATTCCTCTCGGGAAAATATCCAATTTAAAAAAAAAACATCATCCAAAATGGAGTACATAAAGTGAATTTTTGATCATTTCAAAATCAACAAAATTTCAGTGTTTTTCCATAAGCGGTCGCACGGTTTTAAAAATTTCATCCAATATTTATTTGGATATTATTCATTACAAGAAGAGAAAGTGGATATGTGTGGACATCTCAATAGTTCATCTTCTTCATCAGATCCATGCAGACATCTACATCTTCAACAAAATCTTCAATGAGCACAAACTTGAACAGTTGTGAGGTCTTCTTGGAGTGAAGGACAAGGTTGCTTAGCAACTATTTTTTTTTCCTTCTCATTTTATTTTTGTATACATTGTAGTTTGAGGGGGGGAGGGGGGGGGGTTCCCATGAGGTTTTCCCTCTTTCCTCGTTTATTTCAGTGTATCTTTTGTATTTGGGTACCTAACATGGCCTTGTTGTCAAGACCCATTCTTTATTTTCACCATAGTGATGTTCAGGGGGGTGTTGGAGTTACTTCAGACACACCTAGGATTTATTTTTCCTAAGTTTTTTCCTTTTTTATTAGTCATTATTTATTATCCTATATTTACAGGAGAATATTTCACTTGGAGAATATTCTCTTTCAGTTGACACTTCAGTTTGACTAGTTGAGTTGAGTTTAGATATTGCATTGGTTTTGTCACCATGCAACATTGAGATCATCACCAGCTAATGCGCACTTGCCTTGGGATCATCACCAAACTGGTGCATTACCCTTTATTTCTCGAGTCAACTCCTCACTACTTTTTGTTAAGTCAGTTAACCGAAGACTAGTTAACTCAGACTAGGTGGCAGTTCACTCCCGTAACTGCCTGAGAGACTAGACTAGGTGGCAGTTTACTCCCGTAACTGYTGGTGTGTGTCCAGATCACTCTAGACCACCACTATGGCTCATTAGTTACTCATGTATCCTATATCTATTGTAAATTATTCACTCTTTGAGTGTGGAAACAATTAATGAGAATTCTTCCATTCTTTCTCTCTTTCTTCTTCTTTCTCCAATTCTCTCTACAAATGTGTGTATTATTGTTTAGCTAGATCTATTTTGTGTAGGTTCAACACATTTACATTTACTAGCAAAAATTTGACATTATGTACAAGATATGACCTTTGTATTCACTTATGAAATCAACTTTGGCCAATAGTAACCTGCTCTTAAGATTTTGTATGTTGTAGCTCTCCAAGCATGATATCCTCCACAGATACCCTTATGAAATTCATCTATATTTCCTTCATATTCTTATTCAACAATACAATTCAATAAAATGCCCAAAGGATCTTTCCAATAAAACTTATCATCAATAATTAAATACTTAATTACTTATAATTTAAGATATCTATATTTTTATTAGTTCAAATGAGACAGACACTCAAAATTTTGTAAATATGGAACAATGTCATTATACCAAGGGGATAAAGAAAAGTTAGCATGTACCTTTTTAAGAGGTTGGTGTAACTCTATTTCCTCCAACTCTAATATAATGTGTTTTTTTTGTCTGTGACGCAAGATTTATTTCAAGAGATATACAATTTGACTCTGCCAATAGTTTTTCCAAACCTTGACCTTTCACTAGTTTTGTAGGATTTAATTCAGGGTCATATTCTTGAATTTTATCTATCCACTTACCTCTTCTTCAATCGCTATCAGGATGATTCAGAATATCATTTATTGAACTATTTGGCACATATGCAATTATTTTTTAATGTAAGATATAATCTATAAAAGATTTCAGAGCTTTTACCAATGCATAGGCCTGCTTCTCAAGAATATTATATTTAAGTTCTAAATCTCCTAAAATTTTACTAAATAAAGCAATTGGTTGTTTATAATTTTCATCATTATTTTGTAAAATAACTACGACATAGTATTTTCAAAAGAAAAAGAGAAGATAAGAAAATTATTCAATAATTTGGGTTTACCAAAACCGAGGCTTCTCCCAAATTTTTCTTTATTTTTCCAAATGAATATATAGCTTCTGAATACCATTTAATATCATTATATTTCTTCAACGTATCTGTCAAATCCTTCACAATTTCAACAAAGTTAGGAATAAACCTTCTTAAAATTTTGATTTTTTGAAAAAATGATTAAATTTCTTTCTTATTTCTTGGCATACAGATTACTTTGATTGCTTCAACTCAATGAGGATCAATATTCACACCTTATTTTGAGATAATATTTCCAAGAAGTTTACCTTCCTTCATAGAAAAATGTGGCATTTTAGGATTTAATGATACACCGTATTTCTTACATTTAATGAAAGTTTGTCTAAGGTGCTTTAAATGATTTTCATCTGAATTATAAAAAATATTCAAATCATCTAAATAGATAACAAAAATATCATCTCTTTCTCCAACAAAGGATATGTCCATGGCCCTCTGAAAGATTGCACCTGCATTCATTAAACCAAAGGGCATTTTATCATACATAAATGTTCCCCAAGGTGTGGTAAATGCAGTCAATTCTCTATCATTTTTATTCTTTGCAATTTGATTGTAGCTTGAAAAGCCATCAATCATAGAAATTTGATTATCCCCAACTACATTTTGTAAAATATGGGCCATTTTACGAAGCGGGTAGTTATCCTTTAATGAAGATTTATTAAGATTCCTAAAAACAACACACAATGTAATTTCACCATTTTTTTTTCTGACGAGAACTAAATTTGCAACCCAGGATGAATATCTGAGAGGAACTATAATTTTATCATCTAATAATTTCTTCAGTTCCTTTTCAATTATTAGGAGAAGAATAGGATTTACCTACCTTAATTTCTGTCTAAATGGCTTGGATCCCATTTTGAGTGGAATCCTATGTTGAATTATACTGTGTCATAAGTTTTAAAATCCTCATATGTCCATGAAAAAACTTCAATGAATTCTTTATATATCAACATACCTAGTTCTCTGATTTGTAAGTAAAAGTTTTGAAAGTTTGATATTATTTGGTTATTGATCAGTACCAATGTTACAATCTTCTACCTCTTCAATATTAGGATGAATAGATGGTTTGCCAACAACATCATTTTTATCAAATAATTTCTCTAAAGGAACTAACCCTTTTGGAATATGATTGTTTCTTAATATCATCATTTTATCATTAGCAATCATATTTTTCATTTTAAAATCTAAATGACAACTTTCATTAAGATAATCATTTTCATTTTCATTTTCTTGATCAATATGAGTTGCAGAAAATTCATCAACCATTTGAAGAAATTTCTTAATTTGTTGATCATCTTCAAATACCTTTCAATTTTTAACATTATCGAGAATTGAAGATCTATACCTCATATGTACTTCATATTTGAGATTTGGAACCATTGGAGGTCTAAATGTGCTTGTTGCCACTGCTAATGAATCAGCTGATTGATTTTCATGTCTAGGAATTGCATGAATATTGAATGTTAAAAAGAATTTTTCAACTAAATCCCAAACCAAATTTATATATGCTCTCATTATTGGTAGTTTGGCTTGATAAATATTTTTAATTTGTTTAACAATCAATTAAGCATCTCCTTAAAACTACGAGATTCAAAATTTTCATCTTTCTAGTTTTTTCTAAACCCAAAACCAGAGCTTCATATTCACACACATTATTTGTAGTATCAATTTCAAATTTTAGCCTAAAAGGTCATGAAATTCATTTCCCAAGAGGTGAAATTAAAACTACACCAGCTCCAAAACCCTCCCAGGATGAAGCTCCATCAAAATAAATTTTCCACATTCCATTCTCAAACTCATCATTTTTACAAAGGGAAATATCTACATTTTTTGTACAAACTTATGATTCATTATTTACAGATAAAATACAACATCCAAAATATTGATCAACCACATACATAGGATAATTATTAAGATTTTTTGGATCACTAACTATGTATGCAAGTTTTGTTTCTCTATAAAATATTCTAGTTTCTCCTCCAAAATATGGGACTATTGTGTATGTCATGTTTGTTTGTAATGTACCACCTAATTTGCTTCCCCAGGATCTTAACATAAGCATTACATAATTTGCAGGATGCCTGCTACGACCACATCCATAATAATTATTTTTACATGAATCTGAGCTAAATTTACTACTAAATCCTTGATCATCCAGAAACATCTAACTTTTCTAGCATCAAAAGAGTACAAATATTGATAAGGTCTTGTGATTTCTAATCCTAAATTCTCCATGATTAGTTTTGGCATTAGGTCATGAGAAGTACTTGAATCAAGAATAAAATTATGTAAAATATGGTCATGGATAGTTAAAGTAATATAAAAGGGAGCCATTGCATCTCCTTTTTCCTTAATATAAGGTCCAAACATTACAGTGAGCCTTTCATCCTATAAATTTAAGGTATCGGGTTGAGTTACTTCATTTGAGAAATCTATCATTTTAAAAATGTTCTTATGATAGATAGGATTCTTAGCAATAACTAATATGGGAACGGGAATTTTGGTTTTGTTCAATTTTTTCTCTAAATTGAATGAATTGTTTATCTTTTATGTTTCTTTATGTTTTGCATATGGCATTTTGACAACTTGGTGATCATATTTTTGTTTCAAGGATGACACTTCTTTTCCTTTGTCTTTATTATGAACTTTGTCAGCTTGACCTTGATTATTTGTTTTAGTTCCATTTTCCCTAGGTCTAAGATCATACTTCTTATGAAGTTCAGCCTATAAAGTTTTTGAAAAGAGCCTATAATATTGTGATGATGGCATTTCAATTTGATCATTGTTATTATCGTCGTCAAAATATTGACTGAAAATTAAATATTTCTAATAGTCATATTGAGTGAAATGTACACAATAAGTGTCACATTCAATCATATATATTTCTTCATCACGTTCTTCAAATTCTTCCTCAACAAATTCATCAACCATATTGTCATTTTTCAAAGGTGCTTGTATTGGTTGATCTTCAATTTGTCTTTCTCTTTGTAAAAGTTGAGGAGGATTAAAGGGTCTTCTAAATTGATTTGGATTCCTATTATCGGGTCTCTTTCTTTCAATTTTCATTCTTTCCAATTTATTAGATAAATATTTAATTATTATAGACATACCCTCAATTTTATTTTAATTTCCTTTATTTGATCCAGACGTACCAACTTGTTCTTTTTGTTTTCTTTTTTCTCGATCACCTAAGTCAATTTTAATATTATATTTTCCTTAAGAAAACATATTTGATTCAATATCAACAACATCATCTTGCATATCAATTAATGCGGTAGATCTTCTTTCCCTAATTAATAACGAAAAATCAAGATCGAAGGAGCCAGCAAAAGTAACTCTTGCATCTGGTTGAGAAGGTTTAACATATGCAAGGATTTCATGATAAAATTTATTAAACCTCTTAATGAAATATGAAACAAATTCGTTGTTTTTATTTTTTAAGGCCCCAAATTCACTTAAGTAGTATAAATGATCCTTTTTCTCTCCCCGTTTCCTAAGGAAAATAGATTCCAATCCATCCCATGAGTCCATAGAATTAGGAAGTGACCCTTTAAACCATGTTCTTACTTCTCCCTCAAAATTTTGAACAAAAATTTTCATATAAATGTCTTCATGTTCGAGTTGAATATTATCAGTAAAACAATCAAAACCATCTAAATGTTATAAAGTTGTTATTTCATCTTCCCAATTAAACTTAGTCAAAATTTTAAGATAATTGTCTAGAAAGTTATTTCAATTTCCATGAACATTGAGAGGAGAATATATTGTAGTTTATTTATTAAAAACCCTTGGTGGAGTTGGTTGAGGTTGTTGTGGGGGTTGTTGAGGAATATTACCAGCCATTAGATGATTAAAAAATAACTTCAAGTTGTCAGGAGTAAGTGGATTGAAAAAGGTTTTAAATACTATTCTTCTTCGGAAGGAGATTTGGGGAAAAGTATTGGAGAAATTACAAGAGAAAGCTTAGGGAAATTCCAAGGAAAAACCTTTGGGGAATTTTCAGGAGAAAACTTTATAGATAATTTGGGACTGATAGAATATTTCCCTTTATCATAAAAAATAGGAGATGATTCTTTAACACAAACCATTGGAATTCTTTCTTTTAATTTTAGATTATTTGAAGAAGTATATTTACTTGCAGAAGACTAAGTTTGTCGTTGACAAATATTGTTTTGAGATAATAAATTTTTTGGATCAGAAAGTGGTGAAATTTTCTTTGAATCTGGATTAACTCTATTATTTCTCTTTTCAGATGCCATTATGATAATTGTGGAGTCGTCAAGAGAAATATTTCAGCATACCTCTTGTTGTTCTCCAGCAAGGAACAAGTTCTTTGTTGTTCTACCCACTGAAAATAAAAGTTCTCAATCCATTCCCCAGAAATGGCGCCAAAATGATGGTGTAAGCCTTGAGATGTTTTTGGCTAGGAAACCATGCCAATGCATCCATTTTACACTTCATTAAATTTAATTTTTTATTATCTTTTCTAAAACAGAGTGTGGTTATGATTATTGATGTTTAATAAAATAAATATTAGAGCTTTAGAGGCATGATTTCAATATTTTAGACAACTTCAATCTTAAATGAATGAAAAGAAGAATTTAAAGAAATAGGATTGAAAGTATAACAATGTATCCTTCTTGAATAAATATCGGTTTACCTTCATTAGCAGAAATTGTAACAAAATGTACATGAGCTAAGAACAATATAAAATGAACAGAAATGAATAATTCATTACTCTTCACAAGGAATAATGAAAAAGACACAGGTCCAATTAATACTTACAACATAATTGATGAAATGTGTGACCTTAATGATTCCTTTTATAGTTGTAGTAGTTGTGCTCATACCAAATTGTTACACTTATAATATCAGATACATATTTTGAGAGAAAATATTATGAAACACAAGAATCACATGGAAACTAGAAAAACATGAACTAAAATAATGAAATCAAGAATCGCTCAAGGTCTATGAATAAAAAATTTCTTTAAAAATCTATTTCTTCCCACAACAAATCCATCCTTTTTTACATCGATTTTGTATTTGTAACATCCATTACTATTGAGCACATTTTATACTGACTTATTCTTTGAGGACACTTGCGAGCAAGTGATCCGGTTGTGATACATTGTGATTATGCTTTGCTTATGAGATATATATTATGATGTAATTATGATTATATGTTAGATTTTATGTGTATTCATGTATCAATGGGTATTACTAATGATTTTCTCTGAGTATGCAGGATATATGATAGGTTGATGATACAGATGACATCAACAGTTCCCTTGGACTCCGGATTGAGTCAAGGAGTGGATTGCATTTTGTTTGATTATTTCATTTTATGCACATGTGATATATGATTGATTATAGAGTAACATCTTGCTCTTGTGTGCACCTGATGTGACTTATTCTTTGAGGACACTTGCATGCAAGTGATCCGGTTCATTATATGATTGACTGCTTCGATTATGGATTCTAATGATGAGACTGTGGATTGGTATATTATGATTATGTATAAATAGATTCTATTGAGTGGTTTCTCCTAAGTGTGCAGTACTCTTGACTGATTGAGGATGTCGATGAACCTCCTTGGACTCTGGATCGAATCAGGGAGTGGATTGTATATGGTTTAAGTATTTTTTTATTGCATATGTGACATATGACGGGGTATATTATGATGTTGTTTATGGATCGTTGACATGTTTCATTGATGTATGCAGGCTGATGATTTCTTACTAATTAGACTCACATTTGGAGTAAATGGGTCATGCACGAAAACCAGAGATATTGAGGGAGAGGTGTGGCAGCAGCCCTGCCACAACCTACTAGAACTCTCGTCGTGGCTCAAACTATAGGTTAATTATTACCTAGTTCTAAATATCCACGATGTCCTGAGGGAAGACTAAGACAGTCACTCACAAAGATTCTAAGGGGCGTGCAATAAGGGAGGGTCCTTATTCCTTAGAGGCCCTTAGTCTCCCACAAGGTCGCCTAACGGATTTTTTACTCCAAGGGTTGGACATCTACCAAAATCATTCAAAAGGAGAGTGGCACCCTTGGAGCATGCAGTACATCTTGAAGGGAATGTCGCATAAATGTAACATTAAAAAGGGTGAGTGGCACCCTTGGAGCACGTAGTGCATCCAGAAGGGCACATCACGATTTTTAACACTGGAGTGTCAATGAACCTAGGTGCCTAGAAAATAGTATTTTATTTGTTGTGGTCCGCCTTAAAATAAATGTTGTATGAACAAAGAATATTTATTATAAAAATTTTCCCTTGAAAATTTACTAAGCCTAGTTGGAAATAAATCCTAGGTATAAGTTAGGATATGAGGACTAAAAAATTATTTAAGAAATTAATAAAGGGGGGATGAAGAAAAATCACATTTAAAATTTAAAGGAGAAAGGAATTATCTAAAAAAATGTAATTGTTGTTTTTATGCAAAACTTGCTAATTTGGAACTTAGACAGAAAAGGCAAATTAATGTAAAAGGAATGTGGAACATAGAAAGCAATCTAGTCTAGAGAACTTTCCTAATTAGAAATCAGCTAAGATTTAGGAAAGGTGTCAGTCATTAAAGGAATTGGAGGGAATAAAGAGACACCAATGAGCATTTTTAGGAACACTTTGAGGTAGGTGAGGGAAATTGGCAATTTAAGTTAATTAATTAAATGAATTTCTGGTCAAACTAAGGGATTGGGTGACAAGTGTACAGGGGAGAATATTTCCTAATTAATTTTTAATAAAACTAATTTAATGTGAAAATGGAAATTTCACTAAGAAGAACTCTATAAAAGAAATGGCAGAGATGAGAAATGGATCATGACTGGTATGCATAAGGTTATGTTGTCAGATTTTTCTTGACTGATTTTTCTTGTGGGAGTTGGGATACCTAGCTCAGATAGAGAGTGGTAGCTCAACCTTGTGAGGTGAGCTAGGAGCTATCTTATTCTATGTTTTGTGTGTGTGGCCCCTTTGTGGCTCGGGGGGCTCATGGGGAAGAAGAGTATCCCTAGCGTTGGTTGGGAGGTAACGCTGAGGTCTCATCAACTAGAAAGCAAGGAGCGGGATGGAGCACAAGTGCGGGAAAGCAACGTCGGATTCTTCACCCTTCGGTTATGGTATGGATGTCTAAAAGTTGTTCATGTAATTTAGTTAAATTTTTTTGTGTGTGGAATTATATACTTAGATGGAATGTGGTAATGGTTTGTTGGATCTGTGTGTGTGAATTGTTGGGTTCCTTTCCCTTTTTTATATGGTGTTGCATGTACCTTTGCCCAGCTATAATTAGCGTTCCCATCCGAACTCGCCCTTGGGGTTTTCAAATCTCTGATGATGTTTTCCTTTTTCCACCTTAGACTAGGAATTTTTTCCCATAACGTTCCAACTTGGCTCTACTCTTCTATATGATCCTTTCGTGGTCTTTACCCTGGGTTGCATTTTCCCTTAGACGTTATGTCGATTATACTCTGCGTGTCTCAATGGCTAACTTCCTTCCTTCCCTTCTCATTTGAGTTGTTGAGGGACGCACAGGGAGAACCCACACAAATTTTCCTTGTCTCTGCATTTTTTGAGCCAATAAACCCTCAGTGTTTTTTTCCCTTGTTCACAGAAGTTTTTGGGGCCTTACACTTCCCAAGCCTGTAAATCTTATGGATTGTCAATTGGTTAAGTGAATGTAAAGGTTTGCAACTCTGTAATAGTGATATTACCCATGCTGTCTCTAGAATACAAACCCATATTTCATTGAGTGTTTATGTTCTATTTCTGTTTAATTTCTGAATTTTTATTTCAAAATATTTAATTGTTGGGATCGATTTTGGGTCCCTACTTAAATTATTGAAAGGCCTAAATTAAATTCGTGACAGAGTTATCAATTCTTGAACTAATATTTTTTGGCTCGTTTTTGGTGTATTGTAATTGCTTTTACTGTCCTATAGGGTCTTACGAGGGATTTCCACTCGATTGATTAAATTTTAAGATTTGCTTGATAATTTTCTGGAAAATGAAATTGGGGATTTATGTTGCCCAAACCTGTAGAAGATTCTGAAATTGTTCTTTAGTCTTGTTGCCATGGTTTTCAACTCTATAGTAGTGGATTTCCCTTGTTTTCTTTTAGAAAACAATTTCAGAAAGTGATTGAGTGATTCTGTTATGTTTACTTTTTCTGAATTTTAATTTCGAAGTATTACAATTCGAGAATGAATTTGGGGGCTATAACTATATCATGACCTCCTGAGTGTCCTTGCAATCATTTCCTGACCCTTCCTTAAATTTTAACCATTTCTGAATTCAATTAGTTGCCTAAAATTTGTAAATTCAAATTTCCCATAAATTTAGTTACGTTTGGAGGGTCAGATTAAGGGTCAGATGGAGGGTTGGATTAAGTGTCAGATGGAGATTTGGATGGAGGTCTGGAACAAATTTCAGAATTAATGCACACCACATCATGGGCTAGGATAGATCCTGGAACTCCTCCTTGTTTCCTTACCCTGGATCTGTGTTTTAGCCTCTGAATATTACTATTAATGGTCAATTAAGTTTGTCTTCATAAATTTTAAATCGATTTATGAGTTTTCCTGTGAGGATTTATTTATGGTTTACATAAGACTTTTGATTTCTTGTATCATTGTTGGGAATTATATATATGTGCTTCGCCTCTGGAAAATCCCTTTTGCTTGCTAGAACTTCTTAAAACATTTTTAATTTCTACAGGAACCTCGTTGTATGTTCATCGGAGTCACTTCGTTGGTACTCCTTGAGGTCTTGTTGTTAGCTTCAAACACCTGGAATGATGTTCCCTTACCTTTAACCTCTGTCATTCCGACTGCAACTCTTACCCACACCGATTTCTTGCTGCTTGTTTTATTTTTTGAATTTTTTTTTATCAAAAATGTACTTTGTAACACGGTCTAGATGGAGTAATGGATGAAGGTCTAGATGGAGGACTAAATGAATTTCTGGATGGAGGACCGGATTAAGGTTTGGACTGAAAGCTAATTCATTTGCACCAGTTCATGGATTGGATTAATTTCCAGAACTCTTCCCTTGGATTCTTAACTCATAGTTGTATCTTAACATCTAATTATCTAGTAATTGTTACATTAGATTGGTTATTCTTAACTCCTTTAATGAAATTGAGAAAAATAAATGCACTCTTATTTATGGAATAATAAGTTATGTTATTCCTTGAATTCCCTTAATGGATATGTAAGCTGTCGAATTTTTTTTTATTGTGTATTGTTGATTTTATTAGTTTTTTAAATTGGGTACATGATGAAGGGTAGCAGGTTAAATTACGGTATTGTTTAAGCATGGTTGATATCCTCTTAGTGCTTAGTTGGATATGTAAGATAATTTGATGTCCTTACATGATGGGTGATGATTGATCTTCTTGTGGAGTCCTTAGATATGAATTTTCATAGACTCATCGATTGTAATTATACTTATAACTCTTAATTCATAGGTAACATTGCCTTATGTGAATTTCACTTAATTATTACTTGAAGGATGGATTGAGTAGACCATATCGGTCCCTGCAATTGATGAATTATATTGATGTATGACTGATATTCTAGTCTAGAGTTATGAGATGTGATTGATTAGGGGGGGGGATGTAGACACCTCCTTGTTCCGTAGAAAAATCGCCAGCCTTGAGACCTTAAATGGTTAAAATCAATTGGAACCTGGGCTTGAGTGTAAATGTGTTGAACCTACACATAATAGATCTATCTAGAAAATACCACACACATTTGCAGAGAGAAATTGAGAAAGAATAAGCAAGAGAGAAAGAATGGAAGAACTATCATTAACCATAATGAATAATTTACACATGATATACTATGTATAACTCAATGAATGTGCATTGGAGGAAAACCAATGCGCCATAGTGGTGGTCTAGAGTGATCTGGACACACACCGACAGTTATGGGAGTGAATTGCCACCTAGTCTAATCTCTTAGGGAGTTACGGGAGTGAACTGCCACCTATATAAGTTAACTAATCAACTAGTCTTCAGTTAACTGACTGAACAGAGTGTAGTGAGGAGTAGATCAAGGAATCAAGGGTAATGCGCCAGTATGGTGATGATCCCAAGGAAAGTGTGCATTAGCATGGTGATGATCCCAATGTTACATGGTGACAAAACCAATGTAGCATCTAGACTCAATTCAACTAGTCAAACTGAAGTGTCAACTGAAAGAGAATATTCTCCAAGTGGAATATTCTCCCCTAAAATATAGGAGACTGGATAATGACTAATTATGACTAATAAACAAGGAAAAACCTTAGGAAAAACAAATCCTACGTGTGTGTGAAGTAACTCCAGCACCCCCCCTTGAACATCACTATGGTGAAAATAAAGAATGGGTCCTGGAAATGAGGCCATGTTAGGTACCCAAATACAAAAGATACATTGAAATAAAGTGAGGAAAGAGGGAAAACCTCATGGGAAAAACCCCCCTCAAGCTACAATGTATGTAAAAAGAAGAACTACAGTTGTTATGCAACTGTGTCCTTCACTCCAAGACGACTTCGCAAAGAATGGAACTTCTACTCATTGAAGGTCTTGGTGATGATGTATGTCGTTTGCTCTGCTGAAGGACAGAACTATAGGTCTATGATCCCCTCATGTACTAAGTCCTTAATGTAGTGCATGTGGATCTCAATGTGCTTCTTTTGTTGCCTCTAAACTGGATCTCTGTAGAAATTCAGAGTGCTTTGGTTGTCATACCAGATGACGATCAGTCGATAAAATTGAATGCCCAACTCAATGAGAAAATGTTGTAGCCACATAGCCTGCATGGTTATGTTAACTACCCCTATGTACTCTGCCTCGGATGAAGATAGAGGAATGGTGGCTTGCTTCTTTCTCGACCAACAGACAGGCTTGGAACCAAGACTGAGTGAGTAACCAGATGTGGACTTACGATCAATGATATCGCTAGCCCAGTCAGAATCAGTAAACCCGATGAGATATAATGTAGAGTATGTTGCATAATGAATCCCAAAGATGATGTTGCCATGTACGTATTGAAGGATATGCTTTGCAGCCTTCCAATGTAGCTCATGTGGCTCCTGCATGAACCTGGAAACTGCGCCAACTACATAGGAGAGGTCTATTTTGGATTGTGTGAGATATAACAAGCTCCCCACAAGTTTTGTATACAGTCTGTTGTCAACTAGTGGAGTCTACCCTCCATCCTCAAGTTTAACTCTTGATAGGAAAGGAGTCGGAGTAGACTTGCAGTATGTCATGTGAAATCTCTCAAGGATATCTCATGCATACTTGGCCTGAGACAGTTTGATTCCTGATGCATCCTAGTTGATCTTGAGTCCAATGAAGAAGTGTAGAGGACCCATGCCCGTCATCAAAAACCTATCATGTAGAATCCTCTTGACTGCAACAATCGCTGAATTCGAGCAACCGTTGATCAACAAATCATCAACATACAGAACTAAACGTAGAATTGAATCAGTCGCCGTGATCATGTAGACATTTGGGTCTGATTTACAACATACAAATGTTTGTGACAACATGTAGGAATCCATCTTGGCATACCATGCCTCAGAGCCTGCTTGAGGCCATAAAGGGACTTATTCAGTCAATAGACCAAATATGAGTCATGCATAAATCCGTGGGGTTGCTCCATATAGATCTCCTCAGATAGATCATAGTGAAGAAATGAATTCTTCACATCCATCTGATGGAATTCCCATCCCTTGGATTTCACAATGGAAAGTCCCAATCGTATGGAATCCATATTCACTACTGGAGTGAAGGTCTCATCATAGCGAATGCCATGCACCTGCTGAAATCCTTTGGCAACAAGCCTGAATTTGTATCTACTAATCTATCCATCCAATGTGCTCTTGGTACTATAGACCCATCTGAATATGAAAATCTTCCTCTCAGAAGGAAGGCGAACCAAATCCCAATTCTAGTTCTCGAGGAGGGAGTTGTACTCCTCCTGCATGGAAGATTCCCAAAATGGATTTGCAGCAGCCTCGCCATAAGACTGTAGAACTGAATACTGAACCAAGAAAATATTCCTGGAGTTAAATGGTTCAGTGGTAGTGATTGAAACATGAGGCTCCTCAAAATCATATTGATTCCTCCTAGTATCGTTTGGATCACCAACAAGATCCCCTGCATCCTGAAGAGTAGTTTGTGCCCACTTGGGCCTTTTCTCTGGATCTGCAACTACATATGAATTCTATGAATCTACATTTGACTATATTGACTTTGAATATGAATCATCTTAGTCCTCTAAATTAGAACTCTCATCTGAACAAGAGTCGACATGTGCATTCTCATCATCTCATATAGGTGGAATAATGAAGGTGTCTGCATGTGGTTGTTGAGGTACATGTGAGACACTTTCCTTGAATTGGACACTACGTTCAATGATGTAATATCAATAAGCCTATATCCCTTCACATCGTCGGGGTATCCAACAAAAATACACTCAGTGATATGTGGATCAAGTGCCTTCCTCTTTTCATAGGGAATCTGGGCCCATGCACGTGAACCGAAAATATGAAAGTGGGTCACTTCCGGTTTGAGACCACTCCAAGCCTCGTAGTGGGTCTTATCCTTGGCAGATCTATGGGGAGATCTGTTTTGGATATATATTTCACAATTAAGTTCTCCGTCCCATAGTCTCTGTGGTAGTGACTTTGCATGCAATATGCAAGATTCCATCTCCTTTAGAGATCTGTTTTTCCACTCAACAATTATGTTTTGTTGCGGAGTATAGGGAATTGTGTGTTGCAATTGAGTCCTTGCCTCATGGAAAATATTATGGATCTCATGATTGACATAATCTCCCCCGTTATCAGTTCGGAGGAATTTTATTTTCTTTCCGGACTGTGTCTCAACCAGGGCTTTGAAATCTTTGAGGTGTTCAAAGACCTCAAATCTTTGCCTAAGAAAGTAGATTCATGTAAAATGTGAGAAATCATCAACAAAAATGAGAACAAACCTCTCTTTGTTGATATATGGATGAGGAAAAGGACCCATAAGGTCATTTTGGATCAAATCTAAAGGTGCAAAATCTCTCTGAGACTTTCCTTTGTCGAATTTCTCTTGAGGGTATTTTCCGAGAACACATCCCTCACATACTCCCTTGAAGAAATGGATGTCTGGTAGACCATAAACCAATATTTTCTTACTAAGTTGTTTCATGTATATGAAATTCAAATGTCCAAACCTTTAATTCCATATCCTACTACTTTCATCAACATGATTAACAGTAAAGCATAATTAGGTTCAATGAATTCAAAAAATGTATACAATCTAGATTGATGATTTACCTCATCGGTACCAACCCTGGAGTTGGTTTGCATGTCATATATGTCCACGGAGTATGGTGTGAATATGAATTTATTTTCAATGCCTAAATTCATCATCTGAAACACAGATAGAAGGTTGATGAAAATTTTGGGAACATGCAACACATTCTCGAAGCTTTCGTTGGTGAGTTCAATCCTTCCTTTGTTGGTGAATTCTACAGAAGAGTTTTCCCCCATCAGAATAGGAGGACTTTTGCATGCATCCAATTAAGAATAAATTGCTTTTGAGGCATCCATGTGATGTGATTCTCCTAAATCTACGATCCAAGAATCGGGAGAGGAGTTGATGGAAATCAAGACATGGCTAGAATTTCCTTTCTTGGGATTCAGATCTTTTGGCTTCTTCTTCTTGGCACCCTCAGGGATGTGATCTCCAAGGTTGTTTTTCTGAAGTATTTGAGACATCAGATCTTTTTTTTTTTGCATGCATGTGGATTGTGAATGGAATCCTTTGTGACATTACATGCATTTATCGCCTTTTCTTCCCTTTCCCCCTTTGGATCCAGAGGCATCAATGAAGGGTTTTGTGTACCCTTCCTTCTTCGAATGTGCATGAGATTTTTTTTTTCTTTATATTTAGATTTATGATATTGGTGGCTTCCATCTTTCATAGTAATCTCATGTGCCTTTGGGCCTTTTATTTTTCCCATGTTGATGAGCTTAGTTTTCTCTTGTGTCAGGGATTCAATAAAGTCCTCAAGAGAAGGCATCTTCCAGGTGGCTCCAGAGGTGAATCTGATAGAATGGAATATGGATATGAATACAGAGAAATTAGGACCAAGTTTGGAGATAATGGTGAGAACCATTTGTTTCTCCTCCTTATATTTATCAACCCCGCAATCTTTGATTTGTGACAGTAAATCCTTGAATTTTGTAAAGAAATCTTGGATATTGTCGAAGATTTTTGGATCCAATGTGAGAAATTACACTTCCATAATGTGTCCCCTCATCTCATCATGGTTTCCAAATATCCCTTCCAAGGTGGTCTAGGCTTCATTGGGAGTCTTACATGAAGATATGTGAAAAAGGAGATCGGGAAAAATAAGACTGCAAATTGTTCGAAATGCTTCATCCATTCGATTTAAGTACTTGGATTTTTATATGGATGATGTCGGTTTTGTGTCTGTATTCAAGGTTAAATTGTACAATCCTCTGGTTCAGATATGTATGACTATATTCTCCTTCCATGAAAATTATTTGTAAGGTGTAAGAATGAATTTTTTTTGGAAATCCATCTTTCCATTGTCTTCAATCTTTTGTACCTGCAAACAAATTGTTGTAGATTTTTCTTAGCAGTTCGTCGGCTTTGATATGATGTAAATGTGTTGAACCTTCATAGAATAGATCTAGCTATAAAATTCCACACACATTTGCAGAGATAATTTGAGAAAGAATAAGAAAGAGAGAAAGAATGGAAGAATTCTCATTAACCATAATGAATAATGAATAATTTACACATGATATACTCTATATAACTCAATGAATGCACATTGGAGGAGAACCAATGTACCATAGTGGTGGTCTAAAGTGATCTGGACACACCCCAGCAGTTACAGGAGTGAACTTCCACCTAGTCTAGTCTCTCAGATAGTTACGGGAGTGAACTGCCACCTAGCTGAGTTAACTAGTCAACTAGTCAACTAGTCTTCAGTTAACTGGTTGAACATAGTGTAGTGAGGAGTAGATCAAGGAATCAAGGGTAATGCACCAGTATGGTGATGATCCCAAGGCAAGTGTGCATTAGCATGGTGATGATCCCAATGTTTCATGGTGACAAAACCAATGTAGCATCTACACTCAACTCAACTAGTCAAACTGAAGTGTCAACTAAAAGAGAATATTCTCCAGGTGGAATATTCTCCCCTAAAATATAGGAGACTGGATAATGACTAATTATGACTAATAAACAAGGAAAAACATTAGGAAAAAGAAATCCTAGGTGTGTGTAAAGTAACTCCAACATTGAGCGTTGCTTATGTGTCTTGGAGGTCCTAACCTTGTAGGGTAGGTTGGGCGGGTAGTATATTATGTGTTTCTTGCAGTTATCTTTATGATTCATTATGTTATCTTATGTTTCCTTAGAGATATTTGATGATGGTCCTTATGATATGCGTTGAATGTTAAAAATTTTATTGTTATGCGGCATTATTAAAAGAATGCATTGGTTATGGGTTGTTGTTTATTGTGTTAATGCATCAATATATGTATCGTTATTCATTGCAATGTTGTGCCAGCTTATGTCTTGAAGGTTGTTAATATGTTAATATTGGTTTAATTAATATGTCGGATGATGTGCCTATGATGTCATTATTAATTGTGATGTATATTTCGTAATGAAAACAAAAGAAAATTGTGACTTGTTGTACGTCGCTTGGTTGTCGTAACGGTGGGGTCGTTACATATGGTATCAAAGTGGGTCCAACCATGCAACTGTGGATAGTCACGCCTTCCACTGAATTATACACTTCATTAATAATTTAGCGCTAATTAAAATTTTAACATGTCCATGAGTTAATCATGGTTAGAGGGTGTCGCGAAGGTTCACGACATGGTGCCAGGGGAGGAGGCGCGACGCCTCTAGAAGCACCCACGCCCTAGGAGTCTAAACCCCAAGGGGAAGAACAAGTCCTTGGGAAGGATTTGGTTGTTGTAAGGGATGGGGATGGTCTAACAACGTCCTTCCAATGAATGTCAAAGTCCTTGATTAATCGTCTATACTGAGATGAGGCCAAGGCCCTTGTACCCCTGAGGGTCCTCAGCGCACCCCAGCTAGCCTGGTAACATTCATGGAAAACTCGAGAGGGTTAAGTTCCTGATTCCACGAGTGTCACAGACAGCTCATCCACTGAGGTGTGGATGGAGATCAAGGCAGTGTGCTTCGCACTTCGTGGTTACGACCTCCAACACGAAGGTCTGCAGGGTAGTCTTCAGCTAAAGGGGAGTGCTCTTCTATGGTGGAAGACACTCCTACCTCAGTTAAACATGGTCTTTGAAGACGTGTTATGGGAACAGTTACAGGATAAGTAATTATTAGAGGAACTCATTGAGTGCCAACTCAATGAGTTCAACACCTTACGATAGGGTGGTCGTACGGTGTCAGATTATGAGACCATATTTTTGAAGCTACTCCAGTATGCCTCGCATATGAACATGGAGAAGATAGAGGTCAACAAGTTCGTGTTTGGCCTTAACTCCATTTCCGTGCAAAGGAAAGGATTTAAATGCCTCAAACATTGTGCGATGCAGTCTAGTAGGCCTCATAGCTAAGGAAGAATTGACCTGTGGATTCAAGTCAGGAATCCTACAAGACCATCTGGACTGACGACATTGGGTGTGCAGCAGCACCAGACGTCAGCCCGAAAAGACCTTATGGTATCAAGATACGTCTAGAGGACCCTTGTTCTCGACACCATGACGATAGGTTCCTCAGTAGAGGATTCCCTATAGGGGACCACTGCATCAACAGTAGCACCACCAGCAGCCGCAGTTTAGGCCTGTTCAGTAGAATAGACCAAGGTTTCAGGTTGGTAGGCCACCAACTTCTACTTTAGGGACCAGGAGTACTGGACCAAAAACAGGGTGTTGGACATGTGGAGATCCACATTACCATCTTAACTGTCCAGTTGAGAGGGCCAGAGCAGTCAGATCAGTCGGACACACTATCGTAGGATATTTGGGCAAGGCCCACTAGATTCATGCCGCAGTGAATAACCACTAGGCCGAGCACCAATCTATTTTGCTCGAGGTGTCAAGTACCATCGCCAACCAAAATTTTAGTATTTTTAGATCCCAGTGCTATAGAGAGCTCTATTTCTAGTACCGTGTTGATGGGATTAGTTAAGGGCATTGAACCAAATGAGTTTGGATTCGTCGAAATGGCTTCGAGAGCCAAGCAGAAGGTTGGAGGAAAGGTTACGTATTGTATCCTTAACCTGAGAGATTATGTCACGAAGGCCAACCTGTACGTCGTGATATTAGGATCTTATGACATCATGATCGGTATGGATTGGTTGGAATCGCATGAGGCGATACTCAATGGTAAGAAGAAACATTTGAGTTGACAAATGACAAGGGACAGAGATGAGTAATAGTAGGAAGGAACCAAGGAGTTTCCATAAGGTTCATATATTCCCTACAGTTGCGGAAGAGCATGCGCAAGGGGTGCAAGCTATATGTGATCCTTTCCTTGAACAAAAAAGGTGTTGCGGAAGGGCTAGAAAACCTTCTGATAGTACGCAAATTTGTGGATGTATTCCCAAAGGAGTTACCAGGGTTGTTGCCTGAGAGGGAATTAGAATTTACCATCAACCTAAAACCGGGGACCGAACCGATAGAAAGAACGTCGTATCGGATGTCAACCCCTGATTTACAGGAGTTGAAAATGAAGTTGAAGGAGTTTCTAGAGCTAGGAATTACACATCCAATTGTGTCACCAAGGGGTGCGCCTGTTATTTTCATACGGAAGAAGGATGGGTCGAGGAGACTCTGCATTGACTACCATCATTTGAGCAAGGTAACGATCAAGAACCAATAATTGTTTCCAAGAATAGACGATATGTTTGATTAGATGAAAGGTGCAACGATGCTTTTGAAGATCAACTTGAGATCAGGGTATCACCAGTTATGGATCAAGAAGGAAGAAATTCCTAAGACCACATTTAAGATGAGGTTTGTACATTACAAGTTTATTGTTTTACCATTTGGACCGACAAACACACCTGGGGTATTCATGAGCTTGATAAATGGGGTGTTCCGTGAATACTTGAACAAGTTCATTCAAGTATTCATCGACGATATTTTGATTTATTCTCAGACGATGGAAGAACATGACGAGAATTTTCACTTGGTACTACAGTGTCTTCGAGAGAACAAATTGTTTGGGAAACTATCTAAATACTCTTTTTATCAATCGAAGATTCATTATTTAGGGTATGTTATCTCTAGTGAAGGTATCTTTGTAGATCCAGCAAAGGTAGAGGCTATTATGGAATGGAATGTCCCGACGAATTTCCCAGAAGTGCGTAGCTTGATGGGTTTAGAAGGTTATTATCGACAGTTTGTTGAGGGTTTTTCAAAGATAGCAAATACAATTACAGAATTGCAGAAGAAGAACAATAAGTTTGTGTGGACCGAGAAATGCGCAGAATCATTTCAAAGGGTCAAGGAGTTGTTGAAAATAGTGTCGATACTAAAATTCCCTGACATGGAAAAGGACTTCTTGGTATGCACTAACGCATCCAAGGAAGGCTTAGGTGGAGTCTTGATTCATTACAGTCGAGTGATTGCTTACATCTAGAGAAAGTTGAGAAAGCATGAGGAGAACTATGCGATGCATGACTTGGAGTTGTTAGCCATTGTATGTGCAATGAGAGTGTGGATACACTACTTGATTGGATGGAAATTTGAACTAAAAACGGACCATTGTGGTTTATAACACATTTTTACGCAAAGAAACTTGAACGCACGACAAAGGCGTTGGATGAAACTTCTTAGCGAGTACGATTTTGAGATTACCTACATAAAAGGAATAGTAAGCAGTGTTGTAGATGCATTGAGTCGAAGACCATGTATATTTTCGATGATACCTCTTCAGAAAAATCTTCATGAAAATATTCCAACAATACAGCGCGACGATGATTGGTATAAAGAGGTTAAGGAATTTTTCAGACAAGCACCATGTTGGTACCAAAATTTGAGGGATATATTGTGGACAATGACTAACATCTGAGATATAATAACCATATTTACTTATCGCCCAACAACGATTTCTAAAGTTTTGATCTTTTACAAATCTCATAGAGTTGTGTACATGGCTCATACAGGAGTCATGAAGATTAGGACAGACCTTAAGTCCTTATTCTTCTGGAAGGGATAAAGGTGTACATCATCAACTGTGTGGCGAGATTTCTAGAAGTTCGGAAGGTGAAGGCTGAACAGATGTCTAGAAGGTCGACAGGTGAAGACTTAACATATGTCTAGAATGTTGGCAGGTGAAGGTTGAACATAGACATCCTGGATGATTTCTATGGCCACACGTTATTCTTAAATCTAATTGGGAGGTCATTTCGATGGAATTAATTGGGGAAATTGTCGCTAACGATAAGGAGGCACGACTCGATTTTCGTGATAGTTGACACTCTGACAAAGAATTCACATTTTGTCCCTATGCATATGATGCATCAGGCACCAGGTATAGCTAGAGTTTATATTAACAATATTTTGAGATTTCCAAACGTACCAAAAGAATCATATCCGATAAGGGAATCGGTGTTTTCAAGACGATTTTGGACGGGTTTCCCAAGAGGCCTTGGGAACACAACTGAACTTTAGTATAGCACGTCCCTGAGATAGACAGGCTGGCCGAAAGAACATACAAAATTTAGAAGTTTGTGTTGCATATGTGTGTGTTTGGACCAATAGAAACATTGGAATTAGTTCTTGTCGTTGGTCGAGTTTGCGTGCAACAATATCCATCAAGGTACCATTAATATGGCACCATTGAATTTCTCTATGGGTGACTATATCGGACGCCTTTGAGTTGGGATAAACTTGAGGATGGGGTCCCGGTAGGACCAGAAGCAATCTAAGAAATGGAAGAAAAAGTACAAACGATAAGAAAAAGGGTTGGAAGAAGCGCAAGATCGGTAGAAGGGTTTTGTCGATGCACATCGCGTGACCATAATTATGAAGGGCCTAATGGCTAGTCATGCCTCATTGTTTGAGGCATTTTGAAATGTTTATCTTGTATCTGTGTGTGACTTTAGTTTAATGATCATACGTATGTGATTGACTTGAGTTCTTGGCGGATGTTGGGTGAGAGTGCACTCACAGTGGAGCCAATCCTCTTTATGGACCATCTCATTCAACAGCTACGGCGTCGAAATGTCAACCAGATCAAGGTATAGTGGGACAATTATAGTCCACACTCGGCTACCTAGGAGGACACATATGATATGAGTCAGCAGTTTCCATTTTTGTTTGATAGATAGACATTTGGATATTCTCGGATACCTTTTTTCTGCACATATATACTGTGAAACTTCGGGATGAAGTTTAAAACAAGAGGGGGTGTAAGTAACATCCATCTCTTGCACGCACCTTATGTGACTTATTCTTTGAGGACACTTATGTGCAAGTGATCCGGTTCATTATATGACCAACTACTTCGCTTATGAATTATGATGATGAGACTGTGGATTATGATATTATATTATGATTATGTATAGACATATGCTATTGATTGGTTTCTCCTGAGTGTGCAGGAATATTGACTGATTGAGGATGGCGATGGAATCGATGGACCTCCTTGGACTCTGGATTGAGTCAGGGAGTGGACTGTATATGGTTTGAGTATTTTTTTTATTGCATATGTGACATATGACGGGGTATATTATGATGTTGTTTATGAATCGCTAACATGTTTCATTGATGGATGCAGGATGATGATTTCTTGCTAATAAGAATCACATTTGGAGTAAAGGGGTCATGCACAACAACCAGATATTTTAAGGGAGAGGTGTGGCAGCAGGAGAGGTGTGGCAATAGCCCTGCCACGGCCTACTAGCACTCTCATCATGGCTCGAACTGTAGGTTAATGATTACCTAGTTCAAGAGATCCACAATGTCATGAGGGCAGACTGAGACAGTCACTCACGAAGATTCTAAGGGGTGTGCAATAATGCATGGTCCTTATTCCTTAGAGGCCCTTATTCTCCCACAAGTTCGCATGACCTAGTTTTGACTCCAAGGGTTGGACATCTACCAAAGTTAGTTAAAAGGCGAGTGGCACCCTTGGAGCATGTAGTGTGTCTTGAAGGGCACGTCACATATATGTAACATGAAAAAGGGAGACTGGCACCCTTGGAGCATGTAGTGTGTCCTGAAGGGCACGTCGTGATTTTTAACACTGGGGAGTCAATGAACCTAGGTTCCTAGAAAATAGTATCGTATTTGTCATGGTCAACCTTAAAATAAATGTTGTATGAGCAATTTGTATTTTCGAGCGCCTGGACAGAGTTGGTTTTCTCTCGCTTCGAGTCTCCCCATCGTTTGGGAGCTCTGGTGCAGCTCTGTTTCCATCTCGTCCGAGCTTACTCTCATCTCGTTGCACCCTCTCTGTATTGTTATATATCCCTTGGCAAACATGACCAGGAAGTGGGGCAGGCCTCACCATGGCTCGGCCTGGTACACCCACAAAGCGCAGAGGCAAAGGAAGGAGAAGTTGGAGCGTGCTCTGTCGTTGGCGACCTCCATTCTTCGAAAGAAGGCTCGCGTTGACCATTTGGCTCTGCATGCCATCATTGCGGAGACTGGGGCCATGCGTAGCAGTGAAACCATGGAAATTGAGCCTAGAAACAAGCCAGAGGATGGTGTCGTGGATGCGTTCCCCACCTGTTACATTGAAGAAATACCGTTCATGGAGGAATTGGCGACCACCCCGGAACCCCAAGCCATGGTGACGAACTACCAGGATGGAAGCGGTCCTAAAATTGAGCTGGCAGATGATATCCCTGGGTGCATTGTCAAGGAAATACCATGGACGGGTGACTACAACCCCACCAGCCATGCTATGCAGGCAACGTTCGAGGAAGAAACTCGGGACAAAGCTTGCACCAAAGAGAACGTGGACGAGAATAGCTCAGCGAGGAAGGAGGAAGTGGCCGGTGTAGAACTGTTGGAGCTCGAAGTCGGATATGGAACGACCATGGAAGTGGGGGACGTAATCCTTGATGACGCAGGTAATGGATTGCATGGTACTTTCCTTCGTGTAGAGCATCTGGCTCTGGTGTTCGAACTCCGAGGCCACATGGCAGACCTGGAGCATAGAGCCCTTCTCATGGGCCAGCGTCTGGACCTGCTCCTTGATGCATACTCCAATGCTCCAGCAAAGAGGAAGTGCCCTCTCTGTGCGTAGGCATTCGTCATCCTAGCTAGGTCCACGTGGCAGACAAGCAAGGGCGACGGGTCACCGAGTATCTAGGATCTTCTATGCTATTTTGTTTATTTGTTTAATCATGTTATTGTTACATGTTTACTTGGACTATAACCATTTGTCCCGGTTTCCTCTGGGCAGGACAGATGGCAAAACAGTTCTCCAAACCATGCGGGTTTCCGGTAAAACGACAGCATTTTTGGTGGCTCAGACCTATATCTCTGTACATTTTGTCAAGGTTTCTTTGATAACTTAATATAGCAGGTTCTACCTTTTTTACTTAAAAAAAAAAAAAAGCCTCGTTCTAAGTTAGGATATAAGGACTAAAAAATTATTTAAGCAATTAATAAAAGGGGGATGAAGAAAAATCACATTTAAAATTTAAAGGAGAAATGAAATATCTAAAAAAATGCAATTGGTTTTTTTGTGCAAAACGTGCTAATTTGGAACTTTAACAGAAAAGGGAAATTAATGCAAAAGGAATGTGCAACATAGAAAGGAATCTAGTCTAGAGAAATTTCCTAATTAGAATTGAGCTAAGCTTTAGGAAAGGAATCAGTCATTAAAGGAATTGGAGGGAATAAAGGGACAACAAGGAGCATTTTTAGGAACGCTTTTAGGTGGGTGAGGGAAATTGGCAATTTAAGTTAATTAATTAAATGAATTTCTAGTGCAACTAAGGGATTGGGTGACAAGTGTACGGGGGTGAATATTTCCTAATTAATTTTTAATAAAACTAATTTAATGTGAAAATGGAAAGGTCGCTAAGAAGAACTCTATAAAAGAAATGGCGGAGATGAGAAATGGATCACGACTAGTATATGTAAGGTTATGTTGTCGGATTTTTCTTGACTAATTTTTCTTGTGGGAGTTGGGATACCAAGCTGGGATAGAGAGTGGTAGCTCAACCTTGCAAGGTGAGTTGGGAGCTATATTATTCTCTGGTTTGTGTGTGCGGCCCATTTGCAACTCGGGGGGCTCAGGGGTAAGAAGAGTACCCCTAGCATTGGTTGGGAGGTACCAGTGAGGTCTCGATGATTAGCAAGCAAGGATAAGGATGGAGCGCAAGTGCGGGATAGAAATGTCGGATTCTTCTCCCTTTGGTTACGATATGCATGTCTAAAACTTGTTGTTATTTAGTTAAATGTTTTTGTGTGTGGAATTATATACTTAGATGGAATGTGGTAATGGTTTTTTGGATTTGTGTGTGTGAATTTTTGGGTTGCTTGCCCTTTTTTTTATGTTGTTGCCTATAAATTTTCCCAAATGTAATTAGTGTTCTCATCCGGACTCGCCCTTGGGGTTTTCAAATCTCTGAGAATGTTTTCCTTTTTCCACCTCAGACTTGGCATTTTTGCTGAGAACGTTCCAACTCGGCTCTACTCTTCTATCTGATCCTTTCATGGTCCTTACCCTCCTCCATTGCATTTTCCCTTGGGTGCTATGTCACTTTTAATCTACATGTCTCGATGGGTAACTTCCTTCCTTCCCTTCTCATCTGAGTTGTTGAGGGACGCACAGGCAGAACCCACACGAATTTTCCTCATCTCTACAGTTTTTCCAGCCAATATACCCTCTGCATTTTCTAAGCTTGTTCATAGAATTTTTTGGGGTCTTATGTTTCCCAAGCCTATAAATCTTATGGATTTTCAATTGATTAAGTGCATGTAAAGGTTTTCAACTATGTAATGACGGTAGTACCCATGCTATCTCTAGAATAGAAACCCAGATTTCATTGAGCGTTTATGTTATGTTTCTATTTAATTTTTGAATTTTTATTTCAAAATATTTAATTGTTGGGATCGATTTTGGGTCCCTGCTTAAATTATTGAAAGGCATAAATTAAATTCATGACAGAGTTATCAGTTCTAGAATTGATATTTGTTGACTCATTGCTGGTGTATTGTAATTTATTTTATTGTCCTATAGGGTCTTATGGGCAATTTCCACTCGATAGATTAAATTTTAATATTTGGTTGATAATTTTCCGGAAAACGAAATTAGGGATTTATGTTTCTCAAACCTGTAGAAGATTCTGAAATTGTTCTTTAGTCTTGCTGCCATGGTTTTCAACTTTGTAGTAGTGGATTTCCCTTGTTGTCTTTTAGAAAACAATTTCAGAAATTGATTGAGCGATTATGTTATGTTTACTTTTTCTGAATTTTAATTTCGAAGTATTACAATTCGAGAATGAATTTGGGGGATATAACTATAGCTTGAACTCCTAAGTGTCCTTGAAATCATTTACTGGCCCTTCCTTAAAGTTTAACCATTTCTAAATTTGATTAGCTGCCTAAAAATTTTAAATTTGAATTTCCCTGAAATTTAGTTTCGTTTGGAGGGTTAGATTAAGTGTGAAATGGAGGGTTGGATGGAGGGTTGGATTAAGTGTCGGATGGAGGTTTGGAATGAAATTCAGAATTAATGCACATCGGATCAGGGGCTGGGATAGATCTTGGAACTCCTCCTTGTTTCCTTACCTTGGATCTGTGTTTTAGCCTCTGAATGTTTTTTTTTTTTTTTTTTTTAAATGTCTAGCGAAATCAGCAACTAGTTGGGCACATGGTCGTGTTATCCAACTTCTACCACTATAACCTCTAGGTGTGCCCACGATTCCCCTTACGCGGCACACATTGCAAGTCAGGGGGAGTTGAACTCGAAACCTCATGGAACTTCATTTTCACGGCACTTGCCAATTGAGTTGCCCNCCCCCCCCCCCCCCCCCGGGGGAAAAGAAAACGTGTTCAGGATATTTATCCTCTGAATGTTACTATTAATGGTCAATTAAGTTTGTCTTCCTAAATTTCAAACCGATTTATGAGTTTTCTTGTGAATATTTATTTATGGTTTACATAAAAATTTCAATTTCTTATATCATTGTTGGGAATTTTATGTATGTGCTTCACCTCTGGAAAATACCTTTTGCTTGCTGGAACTTCTTAAAACATTTTTAATTTCTATAGGAACCTCATTATATGTTCATCAGAGTCACTTCGTTGGTACTCCTTGAGGTATGGTTGTTATCCTCAAACACCTGGAATGATGTTCCCTTACCTTTAACCTCTGCCATTTTGGTTGCAACTCTTACCCACACCGATTTCTTGTTGCCTGTTTTATGTTTTGAGATTTTTGTTATCATAAATTTTCTCTGTAACACAATATGGATGGAGGACCGGATGAAGGTCTGGATGAAGGACCGGATTAAGGTCTAAATTGAAAGCTAATTTGTTTTCTCTGGTTCAGGAGTTGGATTAATTTCCAGAACACTTCCCTTCAATTCTTAACTCGAAGTTGTAGATTAACATCTAATTATCTAGTAATTATTGCATCAGATTGGTTATTCTTAACTCCTTTAATGAAATTGAGAAAAATAAATGCACTCTTATTTATGGAAGAATAAGTTATGGTCTTCCTTGAATTCCCTTAATGGATATGTAAGCTGTTGAATTTTGATTTATTATGTATTGTTGATTTTATTAGTTTTATAAAATGGGTACATGATGAAGGGTAGCATGTTAAATTATGGTATTGTTTAAGCATGGTTGATCTCCTCTCAGTGTTTAGTTAGATATGTAAGATAATTTGATGTCCTTATGTGACGGGTGATGACTGATCTTCTTGTGGAGTCCTTAGATCTAAATTTTCATAGACTCGTCGATTGTAATTATACTTATGATTCTTAATTCTTATGTAACACTGCCTTATGTGAATTTCACTTAATTATTACTTGAAGGATGGATTGAGTAGACTAGATTGGTCCTTGCACTTGATGAATTATATTGATGTATGACTTATATTCTAGTCTAGAGTTATGAGATGTGATTGATTAGGGAGAGGGGGGATGTAGACACCTCCTTGTTTCTCATAACAGTCACCATCCTTGAGACCTTAAATGGTTAAAATCAATTGGAACCTGGGCTTGAGCATTGCTTATGTGCCCTGGAGGTCCTAACCTTGTAGGGTAGGTTGGGCGGGTAGTATATTATGTGTTTCTTGCAGTTATATTTATTATTCATTATGTTATCTTATGTTTCCTTAGAGATGTCTGATGATGGTCCTTATGAGATGTGTTGAATGTTAATGTGTGTATAGTTATGCATCATTATTAAAAGAAAGCATTGGTTTTGGGTTGATGTTTATTGTGTTAATGCGTCAATATATGTATCGTTATTCATTGCAATGTTGTGTCATCTTATGTCGTGCAGGTTGTTAATATGTTAATATTGTTTTAATTAATATGTCGGATGATGTTCCCATGATGTCATTATTAATTGTGATGTATATTTCCTAATGCAAACAAACAAACAAAAATTGACTTGGTGTACATCACTTGGTTGTTGTAATGGTGGGGTTGTTACATATAGTATGATTTATGTATATGTATTATTGACACTATTTTTATCAATGGATGCAAGCTTGATGATGCTTTCTAATCCGACTCACATAAGGAGTAAAGGGGTCATGCACGGAAACTAGACATTTAAGGGAGAGTTATGGCAGTGTCCATGTCACAACCTACTATCACTCTCTTCGTGAATTGAACTGTAGGTTAACGATTACCTAGTTTGAAAGGTCCACGATTTCTTAAGGGTGAAATGAGACATTCGCTCACGAAGAATCCTAAGGGGCGCGCAATAAGGCATAATCCTTATTCCTTAGAAGCCCTTAGTCTCTCACACGGTCAACCGAATGGAGTGTTAACTCAAAGGGTTGGACAAACTTCTAAAAATAGTGAAAGGAAAGTGGCATCCTTGGAGCATGTAGGTTCATCTTGAAGGGCATGTCGTGTAATTAAATGTGAGTCAATAAATCTAGGTGGCCTAGAAAATAATGAAATGTCTAGACCTTGTTAGAATAAAATATTAATTAATCAGTCAATTATAAACTTCAAATACTAACAAGAGTCTAAGCCTAGTCTAAGTCTAAGTTTTAATAAGGGACTAAATAAAATTATTAAATAAATAAAAAAGAGTTGAGATAAAATCAAACTCTAGGAAAAAGGGGAATAAAAATTTAAAGGTTGGGTAAAATGCACATGTGTGCATGAAAATAATAAAAGGGATTTTTAAAATAGAAATAAATTAAAACATGAGAGAATAGGTGTACACATAGAATGGTATCTTGAGTCAGTCTACCACTAAGTCTAACTAAAAGAAGACTACTAAACCAACTCAAGCTAAGATCTAGTTAGGGGACACTCATTAAATGGGAAATTGGAGAACTAAGAGACATCTAAGAGAAAAAATAGGAACACATTGGGGAATGTGAGGGAAATTGGCCTTTAAATAAAATAAAAAGGAATTACATGTGCAACCTTAGTAGAGTGTGACACATGTGTTGGGTGAATAATAATTTAATTTAAGCATAGAAGGGATTCCACAGTGCAACATATTATATATCATTTTTGGGATTAACTGTGTAGTGTAAGTCATTATTCTATGACCCATATCCATGAGTATTAGTCGCAACTGACCAATAATTCTCATGGTTTGAATAGTCCACTTAGCACTCATTACATCGGGTGATGCTCACAAGGGTGAAGAAATGTGATTGAAACCAACGAAATGAATTGCATAGCATCAATCATTGCTTACAGGGCTTGCACCCAGTAACCAGGACTTCCCAGGTGGTCACCCATCTCAAGATGCCTTTAGCTCAAGCACGCTTAAATGTGGAGTTTTCCCCAAAATCAAGCCCACTTAGCTTGCTACCCCGTTTACAAAACCTTAGCAAGTATTGTGCATTATGAACTATCTAGTTAGAGCTCCCTTCACTCTTATTATTTAAGCATAGAGGGGGTTCCGCAGTGCAGCATATTAGATATCATTTTCAGGATTAGCTACGTAGTGTAAGTCATTAATATATGACCCATATCCATGAGTATTAGTCGCAAATGACCAATAATTCTCATGATTTGAATAGTCCACTTAGCACTCATTACATCGGGTGATGCTCACAGGGTGAAGAAATGGGATTGAAACCAATGAAATGAATTGCATAGCATCAATCATCACTTTTGGGGCTTGCACCCAATAACTAGGACTTCCTAGGTGGTCACCCATCCCAAGACGCCTCTAGCTCAAGAGTGCTTAATTGTGGAGTTTTCCCCACAATCAAGCCCACTTAGCTTGCTACCCCATTTGCAAAACCTTAGCAATTATTGTGCCTTATGAACTATCCAGTTAGAGCTCCCTTCACTCTTATTATTTAAGCATATAGGGGATTCCACAGTTGCGACTAATACTCATGGATATGGGTCATAGATTAATGACTTACACTATGCAATTAATCCCAAAAATGATATCTAATAATTTAATTTAATTTAAAAAATGGTTTAGTTGTGCATCGGGACAAGTGTCATTGAAAATAATTATATAAAAGAAATGGAGGAGAGGTGAAAAGGACTCACCCTTCTTAGTATTTTTATGCTGCCAAAATTTTGTTGACTATGTTTTACTTGTGAGAGTTGAGATACCAAGCTTGTGGAAAGAGTGGAAGCTCTTCCTTGTGAGGAATGCTTGGAGCAAATTTTTTTTGTTCTTGTGTGTGGTCCCTTTGCATCACAGGGAGTTAAGGGGGAAAAAGAGTACCCCTAGTGTTGGCTCGGAGGTACCGGTGAAGTTGGATTAGTAAGTGAAGGAGACGTTGATCAAATTAGGTTGAAGATTCTACAACAGCTCAACTTCTTGTGGCAACGGTATTTTTATATTTAGACATGTATATTTCTTCTCGAATATTCTAAATAATTACAGAATAATGTAATGTTTGAGGATTTTGTCTTGTAATTGAACAATTAGTAAGAACGGGAATAGATTTTGGTTATTAGTTATTGGAGTTCACTAAAATTCTCTTGTAACATTGTTAATTGATTAATGATGACTGATGTAACTATTTTGTACATGGATTAAGTAAAGTGAGATGTCTTTATTTAAAATAATAAATTATTCCTTAATTTCAATTTTGGTTGTATATACGGTTATTGTTTCATAGACAAATTCCATGCTTTACATGCTAAGGACAAATTATTATTGTAGATGAATGTATTTATTAGACCACACCTAATTGGTTGAAGACATAGATTCGAAAAAAAATAAAAAATGAGCAAGGATTTATTAAAAAACTATTTTCTTTCTAGAAAAGATAAAATTGTTATTACTATCAATGTTACCAAATTGCAGCCTTGTTGAGGAGTGGCCAGAAATTTTGTGATAGTCTAAGCTAGAGTAAAGGCGGTATGATGCTTGTTCACTCCATTAATTTTCACTTCCATTTTAAATTACGATTTGTAACTATTGTTCATAGCTTGTTTTTATGAATCTTATATTACGCAATTGCCTCCTCGTATCTCTGTATTTTTCTCCAGTTTAAGTAGTGGGGCCAAAGTTTGTTTTTCTCTGGAATGATTAAGAGGGAGTACGTAAGAAAGTAATCATTTCACCACTTCCTTGTAAACAATGTATCAGTGGTCGTCTTGACCTTTCAAAACACAAGGGCCAATCATCGATTACTAGTTTGTCTCACATTTATTAAACGGTGGCCACCTCAACCTTTCAAGAATCCAGACTCTCGCCTTAGTTAAAATCCTTTAGAAGATCGAAGGGACAATTTTCTGTGTTTAAATACCAGAGTCGAAATTGTAATCTGTGAGATCTTGAAAACATTTTTGAATGAAATTGGTTACTTTGTATTTGGAGCTCTACTCTACGTTTATATATTTTTTTTGATTGAGTTTATAAACTCGTTTTATTCCTTTGATAGTTTTTTTTTTGAGAAAACGCAGTAATTTTTGGTTTTACTAATTGTGAACCCGAACCTTTATTTATTCTGAGTTTATTTGTTGGAGCATGTGATTTTAAAAGGAGATTAAATAAAATATTGTTATTTCAGCATTCAAAGTTTACTTATTAAAAGTGTGTGTAGTTCTATAGTCTCAAAACCCCGAACCTGAAGTAGTGGGGCCAAAGTTTGTACGCATTTAAAAATTCGGTGATTGAGGTTGTGTGTTGTTTTGTATCAAGGGTTTGCAAACCCCAAAACCCAAAAATCATCGGGACCACACTCCATTCACATTTTCGTTATTTTGGAGTTGGGTGCTCGTGTTCCCCAAAATCCCAAACCCGGATTGGCCCCATTTTCCCACAAAGGGGTGGTTTCACTGCACCTAAAGAAATGAGATCATTGGGGAATCCCAACAAAATTCTTGTTGAGCAAATAAATGAAAAAATATGAGAAATTAAGGTGATTTCATCCCCATAGAAAAAGAAGGGAAAACGTGTTGAAACCAAGCGATTGGTAAGGGGATAGGTTCAATGCTAACAACTCCCCAAACACAGAAATTAAACTTGTTAAGGTTGAGTGATAAGGTAAATCGTTCTTTTGTTTTGTTGAGAAATTTAAGAGCCGAAGGTTGTGTAAAAACGCCGAGGAAAATATTTTTTTCTTGGAAAACTAAGAGCTAAGATCTGGGTGAAAGAAACATAGAGGTAAATGGCTAGTTGGGCGCAAATCCCCACAGTGAATAATCCATGAAAATGAGCCTACGATTTCATGAAATTAGAGTGTTGGATGAAATTGTTTGGGAGAAGAGCTAAAGTTTATTGGGTGAGGGTGCCAAAAATGTGGATGTAAACAAATTTCAAAGCTTGGGATTCTCAGGGAGGAAAAGTATTAGTCAAGCAATGAACAACCCAAAAGAAATTTAAGGCGAGGGTTTTTCCAAAAAAAAAAAAAAACCAAAAAATCCAAGAAGAAAACACAAGGCTCTTAGAATTTCTCATGGAGAATGAATAAAATATGGAATTATCACATCTACATGATTTAAATTAAGTCTCCATCAAATTTAAAAACCCTGAATACTTTATGAGAATGCATATGCAATAGAATTGAACTAAATTTAATTTGAACTTGATGAGATCAACACAGTTTAGGATTACTGTAACTGAAGGAGAAGAGTACGACGTTCATATTCCATACTTTCCCTCCCTCCTATCTCTTGCTTGCTAACCATGAAGACCCCATTGGTACCTCCAATCCAACGCTAGGGATAATCTTCTTCCCCCTTAGCCCCCCTAGCCACAAAGGGGCCATGCACACAAAACTAGAGAAAAATCTAGCTCCCAGCTTGTCTCACAAGGTCAAACTACCACTCTCATTCGAGTCGGCTATCCCAACTCCCATAAGAAAAATCAGCCAAATAAATTCCAGCAGCATAACTTTACACGTACTAGATATAATCCATTCCTCTTCTCTTCCATTAATTTTATACAGTTCTTCTTAGTGACCACTTGAAAATTGCACATTAAATTATTTTTATTAAAAATTAATTAGGAAATACTCTCATCGTACACTTGTCACCTGATCCCTTAGTTGCACCAGAAATTCATTTATTTAATTAAATTAATTTCCAATTTCCCTCACCCATCCTAAAAGAGCTCCTAAAAATGATCCTCATTGTCCCTTTATTCCCTCTATTTCCTTTTATGGCTGACACCTTTCTAAAACTTAGTTTTGTTTTATTTAGGAAAGTTGGCTAGACTAGATTCCTTTCTATGTTTCCACATTCATTTTTGCATTAAATTTCCCTTTTTGTCTAAGTTCCAAGTTAGCATGTCTTGCACATAAAGAATAATTGTTTCTTAAATAAATTATTTCTCTTTTAAATTCTTAACTTGATTTTTCTTCATCCCCGTTTTAATAATTGATTAATTAGTTTTTAGTCCTCTTACCCTATTTATACCTAGGCTTTAATTTCAAACGGGCTTAGCATTTTTTAAGGGAATTTTATAATTAATAAAATTTACTCATACAACATTTATTTTAAGGTTGACCACGTCAAATAAAATATTGTTTTCTAGGCACCTAGGTTAATTGACTCACCTGTGTTAAAAATCATGATGTGCCCTTCAAGATGCACTACGTTCTCCAAGGGTTCCACTCACCTTTGTTCATGTTTTATTTTTGCGATGTGCCCTTCAATACACAATACGTGCTCCAAGGGGGCCACTCTCCTTTGACTAATTTTCATAGACATCCAACCCTTGGAGTCAATACTCCATCAGGAGACCTTGAGGGAGACTAAGGGCCTATAAGGAATAAGGACCCTACCTTATTGCACCCCTTATAATCTTCGTGAGTGACTGTCTCAATCTGTCCTCACGACATCGTGGATCTCTCAAACTAGGTAATCATTAACCTACAATTTGAGCCATGGCGGGAGTGCTAGTACACTATGTCAGGGATGCTACCACACCATTCCCTCAATATATGTGGTTGTTGTGCATGGTCCCTTTACTCCTTATGTGGGTCTTATTAGAAAGTAATTGTCAGCCTGCATCCAACAAAAACACTCTCAATGATCCATAACAACATCATAATATACCTACTCATATGTCATAATGAAAAAATAGAAATACCCAACCATATATAGTCCACTCCCTGACTCGATCCGGAGTCCAAGGAGGTCCATTGATTCCATCGGCATCCTCAATCTATCAAGTGTCCTGCACACTCGGGAGAAACCCATCAATATCACCTATCTATACATATATATCAAATAATATAACATCATATCCAAAACATCATCATCATAATCCATAAGCGAAATAGACAATCATATATTGAACCAGATCATTTGCATGCAAGTGTCCTCAAAGAATAGGTCCTATCATGTGCATGCAAGAGAGGGATGTTACATACACCCCATATTGTTTTGGACTTTGTCCCAAAGTTTCACAGTATGTAAGTGGAGTAAATAAAGTATCTGAAAAGATCTAAATGTCTAGCTATCAAACAAAAATGTAAACCGCTAGCACATATCATATTTGTCCTCCGAGGTAGTAGAGTGTGGACTATAATTGGCCCACTGGACCTTGACATGATCGACTATTCGACATCATATCTATTGAATGCGATGGTCCATAATGTGGATTGGCTACACCATGAGCACACCCTCATCTGATACCTACAAAGAACTCATTTCAATCACATGTGTAGGATCACTAACATAATGTCTCAAAACAGATACATGAAAAACATCTTGCATACACCTCAAAGAATCAGGCAAGGTCAGTCGATAGACCACGAGACCTTTCTTTTCTACAACCTAGAAATGTACCATGAACCTAGGAGATATTTTATCACCCTTTCCAAACTTGATCGAACTCTTGTGCGGTTTCACCCGCAAGAAGACTTGATCACCAAATTTATAACTATTATCAACGTGATGCACATCGACATAACTCTTATTCTGATCCTATGGTTCCTTGTTCCTTTGTATTATCATTTGCATTTGTTCTTCCATTTCTTGGATCACTTTGGGTCCCACTAAGACCTTATCCTCTAGTTGATCCCATCTCAAAGGCATCTGACAGGTCGCCCATCAAGAAACTCAAATGGTGCCATATTAATGGTGCTTTGATAGTTGTTGTTGTATGCAAACTCTACCAGTGGCAAGAAATCCTCCCAATGCTTATGTTGGTCCATCACGTACATACTTAACATCTTCCAAGATTTGGTTCATTCTTTCTATCTGCCCTCTGTCTCCAGGTGATAAGTGGTGCTAAAGTTAATTTGGGTTCCCAAGGACTCTTGGAAACTAGTCCAAAATCGTTCGGTCAACACCAATCCTCAATCGGATATGATCCTTCTTAGCATGCCATGAAATCTCACTATCTTGTTGATAAAGATTCTAGCTATGTCTTGCACTTGATATGTCATACGCACATGGATAAAATGTGCACTCTTCATCAGAGTGTCAACTACCATGAAAATTGAGCCATGCCTCCTTGCTGTCAGCGACAATCCAACAATTAAGTCCACCAAAATGACCCCTTATTTCGATTTTAGAATAGCATGTTGTTGTAGTAATCTTGCCCGATGTCTATGTTCATCCTTCACCTGATTACATTCTAGACATATTTCCACGTAGTTAACTATGGGTGCCTTCATTCCTTTCCATAAGAATAAGAGTTTAAGGTCTGTCGTCATCTTCGTGACTTCTAGATGAGCCATGTACACATCTCTATGAGCTTCATTTAAGATCAAACTTTTCAACTCATTGCTAGGAGATACGTAAATATTGTTATTATATCTCATTAATCAATCATTTTCCACAGTAAATCCTTCAAATTTTAGTACCAACATGGTGTCTTATCCAATAAATTACTTAAGCTCCTTATACGAGTCATCGTCATGTTGTATAGTTAAAATATTTTCTTGAAGATTCGTCTAAAGAGGTATTACTGAAAATATGCGTGGTCTCTGACTCAACGCATCTTCCACTCTGTTCATTGTTCCTTTTATGTAGGTAATCTAAAAGTCTTATTCACTAAGCAGTTATGACCAACACCTTTTCCACGTGTTCAAGTCACTTTGCATAAAAATGTGTCGCAAACTACAGTGGTCCATTTTTAGTTTGAATTTCCGTTCAATCAGATAGTGTGTCCACACTCTCAGGGCATACACAATGGAAGATAACTCCATATCGTGTGTCACATAGTTCTCCTCATTCTTTCTTAACTTTCTTGAGATGTAAGCGATCACTCGACCATCTTCCATCGAGACTCCACCTAAGCCTTCCTTGGATGCATCTGTGCATAACAAGAAGTCCTCGTTCATGTCAGGAACTTTTACTATCGACATTGTCGTCAACAGCTCCTTGATCCTTCAAAATGCTTCCATGCATTTATTCATCCATACAAACTTCTTGTTTTTCTTTTGCAACTCCGTAATCGAATTTTCTATCTTCAAAAAACTTTCGACGAATCTTCGATAATATTCCACTAAACCCATGAAGCTGCGTGCTTCAGGTACGTTCTTTGGTGTGGGCCATTCCATAATAGCCTCTACCTTTTCTAGACCCACCGCGATACCTTTGGCGGAGATAACATGCCCTAAATAATTAATCCTTGATTGATAAAAATAGCATTTCAACAGTTTCCCATATAATGTATTCTCTCATAAACATTGTAGTACCAAGAGCAAATGTTTTTCATGTTCTTCCATCGTCCAATAATATATCAAAATATCGTCAATGAATACTTGAAAAAACTTGTCCAGGTATTCAAAGAACACCCCATTCATCAAGCTCATGAATACCCCTAGGGCATTTGTCAGTCCAAAAGGTAATATAGTAAACTCGTAATGTCCAAAAATCATCTTGAATGCGCTCTTAGGAATGTCTTCCTCCTTGATCCTTAACTAGTGATACCCTAATATCAAGTGGATTTTCAAAAACACAGTCACGCCCTTCATTTGATCAAAAAAATTGTCTATTCTTGGCAATGGATATTGGTTCTTGATCATAGCCTTGTTAAGTTGATGGTAGTCAATGGAGAGTCTCCACAACCCATCCTTCTTCTGTGTGAAAGTAGTAGGTGCACCCCAAGGAGATACACTTGGGCATATAAGTCCAAGCTCGAAAAACTCCTTCAATTGCATTTTCATATCCTATAACTTAGGGGTCAACATCTGATAAGGTATTCTTGCTATTGGTTCAGTTCCCATTTTTAGGTCGATGGTAAATTCCAATTCCCTCTCAGGCAGAAACCCTAATAACTCCCTTGGGAATATGTCCACAAATTATCGTACTATTGGAAGGTTTTCTAGTCCTTCTTCCACACCCTTTTCGTTCAACGAAAGGATTGTATATAGCTTGCATCTCTTGTGCATGCTCTTATGTAGCTGTAGGGAAGAGATGAACCTTAGGGAATCTCTCTGGTTCCTTCCTACATTTACTCGTCTTTGTCCCTTGTCATTGGTAATATTCAACCATTTCATCTTATAGTTGAGTATCTCCTATTGTGATTCCAACCAGTCCATACTAATCACGATGTCATAAGATCCTAAGATCATGACGTATAATTTGGACTTTGTGACAAAATATTCTAGGTTAAGGCTATAGTCTATAACCTTTTATCCAACTTTCTTATTGGATCCCGAAGCCATTTCCACATAGCTAAATTCATTCGTTTTGAATTCCTTTACCTTAATTCTTTTTAGCACTACACTAGAAATAAAACTCTCTATAGCACCTTGATCTATCAAGATACTAAATTTCTAGTCATCGATGGTACCTGACGTCTCAAGCACACTAGACTGGTGCTCGCCCTAGCGGTTAGTCATCGCTACATGAATCTGATGGGCCTTGCCCAAATATCCTACTATAGTCTGTCCAATTGATCCCACTGATCTGGTCATCTCAACTGGGCAGTCACGTTGGTAATGTGGCTCTCCACATGTCCAACATCGAGTCTTTGGTCCAATACTCCTGGTCCTCGAAGTAGAAGTTGATGGCCCAGCATCCTGAAACACTGGTATTTTCTGTTGAACAGGCCTGGAATGTTGTTGTTGCGGTCGATATTGTTGTTGGTGTTGTGGTCCTCTTTAGGGAGTCCTCTACTCAGGCACCAGTCGTTGTGGTGGCGTGAACTTGGATTATCTCACAGTGACTTAATACCCCGATGGATGTCTAGTTGGTGTTTGATATTGTTGTGTACCATTTGTCTCTTCTATCATTGGTCTTACCAGAGTCCTACCCTGACCCTCACTGATGAGATCTTCCTCATATATAAGGGCCTTCTGGACAACATCGTGAAACGTCTTCTCTTAATTATTCGATTAATATAAAAAATTGAAAAGGTTTTTTGAATTTAAGTTCATCGTATTGATTATGAGGATATTGGAAGAGACATTTTAGGTTCAACAAGTTAACTGTATTCAGAATACTAGTGATGGAATTATTCTCTACTTTTCACTTAAGGGTAATATTATGTATGAAAGTAATAAGAATTTGTGTAAAGAAAAATTTGTAGCATATGGTTCATAACATTATTCATATCAAACAATACGTCCAGTAATCAAATTAAGCAATATATATTGGTTATTAGATGTGAAACTTATATATATATATATATATATATATATATATATATATATATATATATATATATATATATATATATATATATATATATACATACCAAGAAATTCCTTGCTTGTTACTCATAAAGAATCTATGTTGTAGGTGTTAGAAGTTTCGTAACCCTTGAGGAAATGATTTTCTCCCTTTTTACTTAGGTGATGTATTTTTTTTATTTACATGTTAATTATTGGCGATATATGTGGAGTTATGTTAAAGTTGTTTTAGGTGTAAATATAAATAATAATAATAATAATAAAGAACTAAATAAAACAATTCTAAATAAATCTAAATATATAGAGAGAGTAACTCTGAACCATAAAGTGGAGGGTTATTTCTTTCACTTAATTCTTGAGATCCAGAATTAGAATAGTTCTTCCTTAATTAGTTTTATATAACCAATTTATCATGTGGTGTGTAATGAGAAGATGTTACCGGGGTAACTATTCTTATTCTTATTGTTAAGTTATTTTTTAGAAGAACAAGTCGGTAATAAATTACTTAGGATAATGAGATTGATATCTTTGTGCATGTTGTTATGAACATGTATTAATAGTTGTTTTTAAAAATTAAAAATTAAAAATAAAATATTGCATCTTGAGTTACTTCATTTTCTTTAATATCTTACAATAGTAATAATAAGGGTCATTACAGTCTTCATTTATACAAAAATGACTAGAACCAATAAGGGTCATTACACTCTTCATTTATACAAAAATGACTAGAACCAAACTTGGTTATTAGGAGCTAATTTTAAGATTTCATTATTATAACAATAGATTTGACTCTACAAATATAGTATTGATTACATTCAAATTCGGAATTCTCCTAGAACATCTCCCAACTTTACTCTCGTTGTTTTGATGACTCATTCTCGTATTAATTGAATTATAACTTTCCAATCCTCATTTGAAGGATGCCGGTATGCCACCATTATCCTATATGCAATATCCAACTCAGTATATTTTTCATATGTTGGAGCTATCAAAAATAGATGTTTAATCTACCATAGCAAATAAAAATCATCTATTAAGTTGTCCACTATTTTTTGACCTCTTATAACTCTAGTTATTTCATTAAACTTTTCATCACTTTCTCTAACTTTGAACAAATTTTGTCTATAATTTTCAAATGTCAAAAATCCCCCCTGTTTTACTCTATATAGTAGGCAAACCCACATGTATTAACTTATCGAACTTATTGGAGAAAAGTTTGACATTCCTTTTTACTGCAATGCACTTGTTCTGGCCTTGTTGGATCAAAATTTGTTTAGTAAAAAAATTTTATGTCTCTATCACCATTGAAGTTCTATATTTAATTCCCTTTTTCCGTAATTCTTCCTTTGACATAGAATTAAGAGATTTTATAA
Organism: Picea engelmannii; assembly: GCA_009831015.1. Classification (NCBI taxonomy): domain Eukaryota; kingdom Viridiplantae; phylum Streptophyta; class Pinopsida; order Pinales; family Pinaceae; genus Picea; species Picea engelmannii. Next base: position 1,495,147 of record ML776560.1, on the reverse strand, counting down.
TTTTGGTTGTTATTTGTGGTCTATTTCCCAACTCTTGGAAAGCTTATTGTATAACCTTATCTACTTCATTAGTTAATGAGTCCTCTTCCCCAACCAACTTGAAATAATCCCACATTTTGGTAACCTCTATTATGATTTGATCCTAGATGAGACATCTTGCACCTATAAAGTATGGTTTACCAATTAATTTACCATGTAATTTTCCCAAATCTTCTTGCAATTTAGCTTTTACTTTTTGATATTTTTCAATGATTTTATCTTTATCCTTTAGTTGTTCCCTGAAAATATTGATTTCATCATTCTGTACAGACACTGATTTCTTGAGTTTTTCAATCTGAACACCTAAATTAAGCTCTAATAAAGTTTTGGTTAATTCTTTAGATGGGCTTGTTGGTTCCGAAGACTACGAAGAACAATATCCTTTCTTTAAAGATTCAATTTGATGTTCATACACCTCCATATAATCTTTCATTTGTACCACTTATCTTAGCAATTGATCTTTCTCATGTTGCATTACTTGGAATTCTCGTGTTTGAACATGATCAATTCCAAGTATATTGAACTTTTTCTTCAATGATTGTATTTATATATCTTTAGTTTTCATGAGATCTTGTATAGATGCAATATCTTTTAGATTGGCTCCTAATTCAATCGCCCATTGTTCAAATTCTTCAACCCTCATTTGCTTGGTTCTGTTTTCTAATTTCTCTTGCTTCAGTTGATTCTGAATTTTGTCATTCATAGTTTGCAACTTCTTCATTCTAAGAGAGACTAGCACAACATCTATGTTTAGCATTTCCTCGGTTTTCCTATGCAAATCTATTTTGTGAACATAATTGATTGCATTTAAATCAATTGAGATGTTAGTGACTTTATTTTGATATTTTTATTCCAATACAGCTATATTTAGCTTTCCCTTTTATTAATATAAAGAAAATAGCAATATGGTATGAGATGATCCTTGATCACATATCTAGGGATAAATATCTTGCTTAATTTTCACACCTTTCTTCTTAATTTCCATAAATTGATGATAAGGATTCCCTTGCTTTGACTGATCTGTTTCCAATGCTTCCTTTTTAGTTTGACTTTCTAAGCTCTGTGCATTTGATGATGATAGAAATTCTATGACAACTGCAATTTTTGTTTTTGATGACTCTGACCCATCTTGTGCTTTCTAGCTTTTTTTTTTTTTATGTTCTTCTGTCTTTGGCTTCTTACTTAATTTTTATTCTTCTACCTCTAACATTATTTGAGATTATCATGTACCTTTTCTCTTATATGTATTATCAAACTATTCTGGAGTTTCTATCACAGGTGACTATGATGGTTGAACAAAACTTTCTTCATGGACTTGTGGAATTCTTTGTACATCCTCCCAGTTATCCTTATTAGCTAGTCACTCCAACTGAGGTTTTGGTTAATGGTGATAATGGGTTGAACCAAACTATGTTATTTTAGTTGAAATAATAGAATGAGGATCATAGATCCATATTTCACCTTGTTGAAATGCCATTTCTTGAAGAATTTTCTATGCATCCAGCAAAGCAGCTCTATTGTTTACAATAAAAAGTCCCACTTATTTTTTCAACTTAAAATTTGTCTTTTGTTTCTTACACACAAAATGAATATAATCATACTTCAATCTATGCCTCATAAATTCTAAAGAAAATACTCCAGGTGTTAGAAATCTAGGTAAGAGAGAAGGTTGAATTTCAGCACCATAGATTCTAATTTATGTATGATCTTTGAACAAATACCAATCCCCCACCAACTTATCAAGACTCGTTTTTAACAACTTTTTACATTCTGGGAAAATTCTAGGAGTTTGATCATGAATGATTTCAAAGGTCAAGGACATAAAATGATTAATAAATTTTGATAACTCTGTATTTTGAATTTTTCTTATGATTAAGGGAGTCCAATAAATAGTTTAACGAGGGTTACCCATTTCGTATTCAATCTTCATTTCAAGATGTTGAAATATAATATCTTGAGAATAAAGGAATAAATGTACTAAATATGATTGGTATCTAAATTATTTTCTAGCTTCAAATTCAGACAACTAAAAATGAATGTTGTCAACTAAACATTGGGCATAGTTATACTTAACCAAGGGTTTCAATGTAGCTGGGAAAATAGAACTCATAAACCCAAGAATATACTCATCAACATTTGTATCACCATCATTTCCCAAAATTGCAACAATCGTTGCTATAATTTTCCTCTATGTTTTAGGAAACATATCAATTTTAAGAATAACATTATCTTTAGGAACATTGATATTTTGACCTAGATAGGACTAAAGTAAAGTAATTATATCCTGAGAACTCAATTATTTGAAACAGGAGACTAACACATTTTCATTCAATGTTTCAATTTGATGTTTGTACACCTCCATCTAATCTTTCATTTGTACCACTTATCTTAGCAATTGATGTTTCTCATGTTGCATTTCTTGCAATTCCGATGTTTGAACATGATCAATTCTAGGTATATTGAGATTTTTCTTAAATGATTGTATTTATGTATCTTTAGTTTTCATGAGAGCTTGTATAGATGCAATATCTTTTGGATTGGCTCCTAATTCAATCACCCATTGTTCAAGTTCTTCATGTTGGACAACTGAGAGGGGGGGGTGAATAAGTTGTTACAGTGCTTAACAAATTATGCTTCTTTTAAACTCTTTGCAGAAAACATTGAATGATGATCACAATAATGCAGGGAAATAAACAATGGCACATTCAACATCAGTCACATATATGAGAAACACAGAGACAGATATTTCCTGAGGAAACCCATACAGGGTAAAAACCTTTTTTTTCTTTATATGATAAGTAATAGTTACATTCTTTACATTATCATACATATGAGCACCAACTCCTAATGAGGCTACAACCTCAGTTTTACAAGCTGCTACTTGCTGAGAGCACCAACTATTTGTTTTCTCTATCACCCACTAGAAGGAAGCACCAACTCCCTGGTTTCTCTAGCACCAACTAGAAAGAAGCACCAACTCCCTGTGTTCAAGCACCCACTTGAACCTCTGAGGACACCAGTCCTCCCTAGAACCTCCCGACCACCCTGAAATATAAATCTTTGCTACTGAAACATATTACAGTGATATAATGTTCAACAATGGCTTACCAGACTCATCACTGTTCTATTGCATTTCATTGCTCTATCTGCCTCACTGGCTTCTTGCACACATGACTTGCGCTATCTGTTCTTCTTCTTTTTATGCTTTGTGTGCCATGTCCATTCACTACAAAGTTCCTCTTCTGTTCAATTCAGTTGTTGCACTCTCCTCCTTCTTCACACATGAATCACCTTCAACAACAACAACCACAACAACTCCAACAACAACAACAATCCCATCTCTTCTATGTACCATGTACTTATAGCTTCTGTGCACCTTTTGCATGCAATGCGCACAATAATTCTGCATACTCACACTGCGTCGATATCCTCCACCTCTCGAGTGCTCTTCCTGATCATCATGGTAACTCCTTAGCTTCTCTGGTGGTTTTCCCATGCGTTCAGCATCACTGGGTGTTATGCTAAGATTCCTCAACCTCCCTAGTAGTTGAGACTCTTCGTCTTCTCTGGCATAGTCGAGCTTATCCTTTCTGTTTCAGTTACAAGCTCCAACCCTCATCCAGCTGTCAATTTCCTCCATGAATCGTCTTCATTCCACTGAAAAATTCCTTGTAACTCTTCAGCTCCTCTGGAAATCACACATAAGTCTCTTCACATCCTCTGGTAGAAACCATCAATGGTTTCTAGCAGTTAGACTATGAGGATCAATATTAGCCCTTCGATTATGCTCATGTTCACCTCCATCATTGGATTAACTGTGAAGGGTATTGTCGTTATTTACCCATTTTGAAATTTCGAAATTCAAAGATTTTGCGATGAGACATCTTGAGTCTCCATGTCACGAGCTCCGAAAAGGAGCTTGGCTGCTCTAGCTCCCTCCTCTACGTGACCATAGGCGTTGACCATGGGTTACACTGACAATTCACCTTTTCGGTATTTTGGCATTCGTATGATCCAGTGTCTCGACACTCCCACACGTGATCCCCGAAATTTTGAGGTAGAGCTCATCTGCACTAGGTCCTTCCTCCATGTGACCACACGTGGTGACCACAGACTGCGCTAAAAGGCACTGCGAACTCATGATCTTCATTGAACCTAATCGACGGTCCATGATCTCGATGAATCAACAGTGCAGATCTTTTCATGATCTCACATCTCGTTGTTCCTTAGATGGAGGTTCTTGTCACTCCAAGTTGTGATAGGTGAAGCTCCGAGATGGAGCTCAAATCAACGGTCCACATTCTTGGTGATCCGACGGTCCTGATATTTTCGTGATCTTGCATCTCTCTATTCCTTAGATGGAGGTTCTCGTCACTCCAAGTTGTGATAGATGAAGCTACGAGATGGAGCTCAGATCAATGGTCCACGTTCTTGGTGATCCGATGGTCTTGATCTTTTCGCGATCTTGCATCTCGTTGTTCCTTAGATGGAGGTTATCAGCACTCCAAGTCGTGATAGGAGAAACTTCGAGATGGAGCTGGATCAACGGTCCAGAATCTTAGTGTATTGACGGTCCAGATATCTTCGTGAATTCGCATCTCGCAGTTCCTGTGATGAAGGGTCTCATCACTCCAAGTCATGATAGCTGAGACTCCGATATGGAGTCGGATCAATGGTCAAGATCAAACCTTGATCTGATGGCTAAGATCAAACCCCATTCCTTTGACTTTCCAGTTAGCGACATGACGATCTTTCGCCACGTGTCCTATGGACCCAATGGTTCAGATCTTGTCATGATTTCGACACTTCACAGGCCTTCTTCATGCTTGATCAACGGTCCACATTCCTTGGTGATCTGATGGTCAAGATCTTTTCGTGAATTTACATATTGCGAGTTTGATCCTCTTTCCTTTGAATTTCCTGACCTGCGAAACTCCGAAATGGAGTCTTTGTGGTGCTCTGATCTTTCACCATGCATCCTCTTGATCCAACGGACCACGACTGTCATATTTTCCTTGCAGCTTCACCATATCTAATGGCTATTGGTCCTTCATACTTAACCTAGATCCTATGGCCCAGATATTCTCGTGATTTCACCACTTCACCATGTGAGTTCTCGACACCTTCAAGTCCCGATCTACGAAACCCCGAAATGGAGTTAGACCAACATAATTTGGCCTTTTGCATTTCACCTCTTCTTTCACTTTAATTAATCTGCAGGTTCTCCCTGATCCAACAATGGTCGGATCTTATGCTCAGATCTGACGCCTAAGATCTGTCCTCCTCTTCTGCGTGTTCTTCTTGTCTACAAACAGATCTGACGGTCCTCCTTCTTTCAGGAATTTTGAAAGAGATCCAACGATCACTAACACTTCTACTCCTGAGCTTACTCATCCTCCTTACTTGGAAGAATTTCTAAGTCTCAAGGGCCTCGACCTTTGATCCTCATGAGATCTTGAGTATGCTATCTCTCTTGAGCTTTAGTAGTGAGTTAACCTCATCCCTAGTGCACACCTACGCACTACATTTGACTCTGCGCTAATTCCTCCTGAGCTTACTTTGTTCCTGTTTTTCCATTGATGCACACTCTGATCCTACCATCAATGAAAATATCACTTTGTCTGTTAAACCTGCCAACAATCCTCTGCACTATCTCTTCTAAACTTATCGATCTTTCTCTGTAGATTCTTCCTAAAATACTTTTGATGCCTGTCTATTACATTCTTCCTGTACTCATGCCATCTTCACTGCTATTCTTTCCATCAATGACAAGCATATGATGTCTGTTAAACATTTGCCAACAATATTCCCCTTTGGCATTAATGGAAACAAAGGCACCTGGATTCTTTTCTCCCCCTTTTACATCAATGTCAAAGAGAACATGCTCCCCCTGAGCTATGGTAGTAATTTTAGGAGGTATCATATATTAAGCCAACACAAACTCCCCCTGACAGGATGGAATCTCTTATTCGAGGCCTGTAGATCTTTGTATCCAAGCCAGAGTCTTCTTTTTCTGATTCTTGGACCTATTCATCTTCATCTTCCATTGTATCCTCTGTAGAATACTAAAAAAAATGCTCACCTCTCTTACTCGGACTCCTTCATCAACCTTTTCTTCTCATGAGTGAATGACTCCCCCTGTCACTATTATCTCTCTACTTCTGACTCTTTTCCCCTTTTGTTCCTAAAGGTTAACTTTCCTTGACAAGGTCTTTCCTCTTGTTACTTCTACAAGATGTCATGTATATCATTTTGTAAAGAAAAATGATGTTGTTGAAGAGGCTGCTATCCCACTGACACTTTGCATAATTGTTGCTTGTTACTATTCAAACAACCCTTGGATCTCCCCATTGATTCTTATCAATTTCTAATGCTTCATTTCATATTTCTTCCATGATGCATACAATCCAAGGTTTTTATCTCCATATTCAATCACAAGAGAAAACTGCTACACCCATTCTCACACCTGTTTTTCTTTCTCACAAATGAAGGACCTATATCAGGTTTCTTAGGAGCACTGATTTCTACCTTGTTGAGTCCAATACCGAATTTTTCATTTGGTGATCTCTGGCTATCCAAGACCTTGTATAGAGTCATGGAACTGCTCAAGAACTTGATTTGGGTGTCTGCCTTCTCAACCTTCAAGACTTTTGCTTCCTGTTTATGACACGGTTCTTCTCCTACTTCATCCATGGGGTTAATGCTAACTGAACATGCTTTTATTGTATCTGAATCTTCTTGTTTACTTGCAGGGGAGGACTCGATTTCAACATCATTAATTTTCTTTATACTTTTATTCACCACTTGTCCTAAGTTTATATTTACCTTACATTCTTTGGACGTGAGCACCTCTTCATTGCATCTGTCACATTTTTGACTTGTACTGAGCAAATTATGTTTCAGAACATCCACAAGAAGAACGTACTGGGCATCTCCTTTGTCATTACTCAAACTCATCATCCCTCTATCCTTGATTTTACTTGGTTCATCATTTTCAAGGATCACATTTCATGTTTTTCTTTTATTTATGGATAGTAGCTTATCCTTGTCTCTATTCATGTGCTTGGAACATCCACTGTCTATATTCCCAGAGGCCTTTTGTTTTTGAGTTGAAAGTGCTTGACCACATTTTTCACTATCTTTTCTTTTCCATGTGCTGGTCTTTCTATCTAAGAACTTTATCCTTGGGTCTGCTTTGTAATTCTTCAGATGGAAGTTTGCAGCTTTGTGACCAAAGTTGTGACAGTTATAGCATTGAATATCATTGTTCAATAGGTCAAAGTTGTTGTTGCAGTGTTGTCTACTTATTGACTGTTTATTATTTCTTGACCTCCTTAGTTGTATGTCTCTAGACTTAGTTTGGAAATTTGCAATCTGTGATGGTTTTTTACTTGGTTGTATCATTCTTTATTGAGGCAAATATTTATTCCTTTGAAATCTTAATTTCTTATGTCTAAGTCTTAAGGAACAATTTACAGCTTTGTGACCAAAGTTAGAATAGTAGAAACAATATCCATAGAAAAATTCTTTGTACCTGGAAAATGATTGTCTTCTTTGAGAAAATTGATTTATTCCATGTTGATGATGTCCTTGAGCAGGGAGTACATTATTTCTTTGTTCTACAGATTTAGTCCTGGAACCTTTTTCTTTACTCGTCCTGGGCGGTTGATTGTCTTCCTTTGTTTCTACATGTTTGTGGTTGTCATTGGTTGTAGATTTAACAAACTTGATGGGTTCTTTGTTTCTTGGTTGACCACTACTTGATCCCTCTTCAAACCCCAAACCAATTTTCAGCTTTGGATTTCTTTGTTGATTCAGAATGGTGGTTAATCCTTCTGAGGCTTTGATACTTGACAGATTCTGATGATACAAGGTTTGAAACTTCTCCATCTCTTTCCTAGTTTTTACTACTTCTTCTTCCAAGGCTTTAGATCTTTCCCTCTTTTCTGATAGCTGATGTTTCAAAATATCCTCGATTTTCCTTGCCTCTTCTAATTCCACTTTTAGCAGGGCAAAGTCTTCATCAGGATTTTTACTGTCTTTCTCAAACTGTATTAGCAATTGTTTTAGCTTTCTGTTCTTGATTCTTAGTCTGTCAATCTCTTCCAGTGCACTGATCAGTTCTCCTTCCATATCAACCACAAATTCTTCATCATTCTCATCATTGCCTATGCTTTCAATATCATAATCCTCTTTGGCCATAAGCATGAAGTCACTTACTTTATCTTCACATGAAGAATCACTATCGGTGCCGTCTGAGGAGTCATCATTGTTTACACATAAACTTTTCTTCTTATCAAATCTTCTTGATTTGTGCTTCTCTTCATCTTCAGAGTTTTGATCATGTTTCTTGTGTGGACATTTATTTGCAAAATGACCTATCTTACCATAGTTGAA
>ML776560.1:1470989-1485995 GCA_009831015.1 Picea engelmannii | reverse complement strand
GTTTTTATCGTGCTTAAACAATTATGATTCTTTTAAACTCTTTGCAGAAAAAACTGAATGATGATCACAATAATGCAGGTAAATAAACAATGGCACATTCAACATCAGTCACATATATGAGAAACACAGAGACAGATATTTTCCGAGGAAACCCATACAGGGTAAAAACCTCTTTTTCTTTATATGATAAGTAATAGTTACATTCTTTACATTATCATACATATGACCACCAACTCATAATGAGGCTACAACCTCAGTTTTGCAAGCTGCTACTTGTTGAGAGCACCAACTCTCTGTTTTCTCTAGCACCCACTAGAAGGAAGCACCAACTCCCTGGTTTCTCTAGCACCAACTCCCTGGTTTCTCTAGCACCAACTAGAAGGAAGCACCAACTCCCTGTGTTCAAGCACCCACTTGAACCTCTGAGGACACCAGTCCTCCCTAGCACCTCCCGACCACCCTGAAATATAAATCTTTGCTATTGAAACTTATTACAATGATATAATGTTCAACAATGGCTTACCAGACTCATCACTGTTCTGCTGCATTTCTTTGCTCTGTCTTCCTCACTGCCTTCCTGCACACATCACTTGCGTTGTCTATTCTTCTAATTTTTATGTTTTGTGCGCCATGTCCATTCACTGCACAGATCCTCTTCTATTCAATTCATCTACTGCACTCTCCTCCTTCTTCACACATGAATCACCTTCAACAACAACAACCAAAGCAAGTCCAACAGCAACAACAACCCCATCTCTTCTTTGTACCATGTACTTATAGCTTATGTTCACCTTGTGCATGCAATGCGTGCAATACCTCAACATAATCACACCACATCGATATCCTCCACCTCTTGAGTGCTCTGCCTGATCATCATGGTAACTCTTCAACTTCTCTGTCAATTTTCCCATGCGTTCAGCATCATTGGGTGTTATGCTGAGATTTCTTAGCCTCTCTAGAAGTTGAGACTCTTCATCTTCTCTGGCATAGTCAATATTATCCTTTATGTTTCAGTTACAGGCTCCAACCCTCATCCAACTGTCAATTTCCTCCACGAATCGTTTTCATTCCACTGGCAGATTCCTTGTAACTCTTCAACTCCTCTGGAAATCACACATAAGTCTCTTCGCATCCTCTCATAGAAACCATCAATGGTTTCTAGCAGTTACACTGTGAGGATCAATATTAGCCCTCCGATCATGCTCATGTTAACCTCCATCGTTGGATTAACTGTGAAGGGTATTGTCGTTATTTACCCGTTTCAAACTTTCGCAATTCGGAGATTCTGCGATGAGACATCTTAAGTCTCCATGTCACGAGCTCCGAAAAGGAGCTTGGCTGCTCTAGCTCCCTCCTTTACATGACCACAAGTAGTGACCACCGATTACACCAACAATTCACCTTTTCGGTATTTCGACATTCGTATGATCCAGTGTCTCGACACTCCCAAACGCGATCCCCAAAATTCTAAGGTAGAGCTCATTTGCACTAGGTCCTTCCTCCACGTGACCACACACGGTGACCACAGGCTGTGCTAAAAGGCACTGCAAACTCATGATCTTCATCGACCTTGATCGATGGTCCATGATCTTGATGAATCAATGGTCCAGATCTTTTCGCGATCTCGCATCTCGTTGTTCCTTAGATGGAGGTTCTCGTCACTCCAAGTCGCGATAGGTGAAGCTCCAAGATGGAGCTCAGATCAACGGTCCATGTTCTTGGTGATCAAACGATCCTGATCTTTTCACGATCTCGCATCTCACTGTTCCTTAGATGGAGGTTCTCGTCACTCCAAGTCGCGATAGGCGAAGCTCCAAGATGGAGCTCAAATCAATGGTCCATGTTCTTGGTGATCCAATAGTTCTGATCTTTTCGCAATCTCGCATCTCGTTGTTCCTTATATGGAGGTTCTCGTCACTCCAAGTTGCGATAGGTGAAACTCTGAGATGGAGTTGGATCAACGGTCCAGAATCTTGGTGTATTGACGGTCCAAATCTATTCGTGAATTCGCATCTCATAGTGTCAAGGGCCTCCTAACGCTTCTCCTCCTGAGCTTACTCATCCTCCTTACTTGGAAGAATTTCTAAGTGTCAAGGGCCTTGACCTTTGATCCGCTTGAGATCCTGAGTACGCTACCTCTCTTGAGCTTTAGCAGTGAGTTAACCTCACCCCTAGTGCACACCTACGCATTGCATTCGACTCTGCGCTAATTCCTCCTGAGCTTACTTTGTTCCTGTTTTTCTATCGATGCACACTCTGATCCTACCATCAATGACAAGATCACTTTGCCTGTTAAACCTACCAACAATCCTCTGCACTATCTCTTCTGAACTTATCGAGATTACTCTGCAGCTTCTTCCTAAAATACTTCTAATGCCTGTCGGTTACATTCTTCATGTACTCATGCCATCTTCACTGCTTACAGGGGTTACCCATTTCATCTTCAATCTTCATTTCAAGATGTTGAAATCTAGTAGCTTGAGAATAAAGGAATAAATGTACTAAATATGATTGGTATCCAAATTATTTGCTAGCTTCGAATTCAGACAATTAAAAATGAATGTTGTCAACTAAATATTGGGCATAATTATACTTAACCAATGGTTTCAATGTAGGTGGGAAAATAGAACTCATAAGCCCAAGAATATACCGATCAACAGTTTTATCATCATCATTTTCCAAAATTGCAATCATCATTGCTATAATTTTCTTGTATGTTTCAGGAAACATATCAATTTTAAGAATAACATTACCTTCAGGAACATTGATATTTTGAGCTAGATAGGACTGAAGTAAAGTAATTATATCCTGAGAACTGAATTCTTTGAAACAAGCAGTTAACACATTTTCATTCAATGTTTCACTTTGAGGGTTTTGAGGCAAATTTAACATTTCAGTAATGGATTGGGAATTTATCATAAATAAAATTGACCCACTCTTTGAAATGACATACCTTTGAGATGGATTGTAATTTGAAGCACACTAGAATACAAATTCAATAAAATGTATGTCTAAGGGACGTTGAACTTAGCTAAATCAGACTCCCACTCATGATAAAAATCATGAAGGTCTCTGAAATGTTGAAGGGTTGATTCTTGTAATTCAAACATGTCAAATTATAATATGAGGTCATATATGTCTTTATCTCTATCGTCCAAATATTTATCTTCAACGGTGAGAGGTATTTTAACTTTACCAGACTTAGAAGATTCCATTTCAAAATTTAGAATGTGAAAGAAATGAAAAAGTTTTGAAATACCTAGGATAAACTTAAGACAAAGAGATTCAGGATTTGACAGTGATGTTTGCTAGTAGTTAGAACATTATTAACCTCAATTTCTTGTTGACAAAATAAATTTTAACTCCGAGACTTTTAACTTTAACCATAAAAAACAACCCTAAAATACGTGGCAACAACCAATTCATTGAAATGACTAATTAAATATATATATAATTTAAAACAAATAAGTCATTTTTCCATTACATCATCTGACATAAATATTCCATGTTTTCATTCCATTATCATGCCAATTGTCAATCTCACATTGATTTCGGGGGGTCCCTAACAGATTTGAAAATCGTTCACGGGGGGGGGCGACATCAATGTGTTGTTGCCACATAGTTCTAGAGAAAAATGTGGTATACCTCCCCCCCACCCCTTTATTAAACATCGATCATACAAGGGGGGGGATTTTATATGGACCATTGATTTATTATGATCGTGCATGATCTACCTGCAACATAATCACAATTTATTAATACATATAATAAAAATAAAACATATTAAAATTTTATTTGACTATTTATTGAAACTAATAATAAAACTAAAACCTAAAATTAAAACAATATAAAAATTAAACTAAAACAAACTTAAATTAAAATCGAATAAAAATAAATTTTCAAACCCAATCAACTATATAACTAACTAACTAATAATTAAAAAAAAAAAAAAAAAACTTATTTAAATTTAAATAATGTTACAACACACTCTATGCCCATACCTCTTCTTGGGGGCCCCACAACCCCTACACCTTCATCCTAGTGATCTAATCAATTCACTATGCTTCAAAGTGTTGTATTATGTTTTCATTGATGTCAAAGAGTTGATGTCAAGTGGTGTCATAGTGATGTGTTGTCATTGATGTCAAGGTTGATATCAAAGGAAGTTGTATCATTGATGCCATGTCATGGTTGATAGGAAGTACCAAATGGATGAACTCCAAATTGGTCACCTTATGGTGAAATCCCTCACAGGAAGACGCTTTGTGAATTCCAAATGGTTAAGTAGTTGAGTAGTCCTAGCAGTGTGGTTAAGGAAATCAATTTTGGTTGAGGAATAATGTAAAGGCGATTAGTGAATTTGTAGGTGAGACTATTCTAGATGGATAGTACATGAAGTATCGATTCCTATGATATGTAGTATGTCACCTAGTTCCTCACGGTTGAGGAGATATGGCTTAGTGAAGTTGGAGAACCCTCATGAGTTATCTAGAAGCCCCTAGAAGGTCAAAGAAGTCAAATTATTCTAGAAGCTCCTAGAAGAAGTTGACTAGTCAAAGTGGTTGCAACTAGGATTTAATCAATGGTTAAGTTGTTGCAAAAAGAAATAAATTAAAAAAAATTAGTTGCAACTGGAAGTGGTGAGATTACTATTTGTGGATAAAGTGGTTGTAAGTGGAAAAAGTGGTTAGAAGTGGGTTAGCCCTAAAATAAGCAAGTTGGTTAGAATATAACCCCTAGAGGAAGCTACTTGGAGAGTATAAATAAGAGAACAAGGGTCTCTTATGTGAATGTTTTTTTAGCACATTGAATATCTATTATTTTGTGAAAGGTTCATTGTAGGTACACATTGATACATCTGAAGTTACGCAAGTCTGAGGTAGCAAAGGAGGATTGATGGTGAAAGTTTTGGATGTTCGAAAAAACCCTATTTTTGAAGGTGTATGTAGGCTGCAGTGGAGGAGTTCGCATACACACGCAGGCTGCAGTGGGTGAGGCAACATGCATACACAGGCTATAGAAGAGAAGGTCGTGTATTGCTAAAAAGGTCATGAAAACCTGAGTAAATGTTGGTGCTAGGTTCCTGAAGTCTGAAGCAATTTCCCATGTCAAAATTCTACAGGTTCAGATCATATATAGAAGTTCTAGTATGGTTACATGTTTGTTTTGATTCTTAGATATGCTTATGGGATGGTGAATTCTTGAAGCATTCTTGGTATGGTTGTTGTGATATCTGGATATGGTATATGCACGTCGGTTGGCTGAGTAAGCAACATTCTTATGTATGGTACAATTATGATATGGTTGAGGGATATCTATGTTGTATGATGATGCATGAAGAACATGCATAGGTTGTTGGATATGCTTCATTGATGACATGTTACATATGGAACAGGTTGGATGCAATGGCAAGTTACAGGTGGATGTGACAAAGACAACAATGTTTCAAAGTTGCAAAAAACTAGAAACCCTATTTTTTTTAGGGTGTACGCACACTGCTAGAGGACAGGTCGCATACATACGCAGGATGAAAGTGAACAGGTTGTGTACATATGCATGTTGCAGCATATGCAGGTCGCGTACATGTACAGAAGACTTGACATATTATTGTATGTCTACAAGTTGGGTTTTGTACTTAAGGGTTGGATTCCTCACATCTGAGTTGGTGTTGAGATCTGCAAGTTAGGTCTTGTATTGAGAGTGTATGCTCTCTTGGAGTTGGTGCTCTTTTCAGTTGGTGTTGATAAACCCCATAGATTGTTGTCTCATGTAACACATAATACAAAAATATTACGCATATGTCTAGTGTTTTTTGTGTTCATTATGGTGATGGTTTATAGTTCTCTATTATTGATGTATGTTGTTGATATATGCAAGTAGCTAATTGTGAATGAATAATAATGTTTGAAGTGTTTGCTAACTCAAGTTTTGAAATAACTGTAAAAGAGACACACATTGATTCACCCCCCCCTCTCAGTGTGTTTAGTGTGTCCAACAATTGGTATCATAGCAGGCCTTCACTATAATCCTTACAAGATTGAAGGAAATCCATGGACACACAAATGGATGAACATGTAGATGAAGTTCCCTTCTTTGATGAGACAGATTACTTAGCATGGAGAATAAAAATGAAAGGGTGTTTGAAGTCAAAAGAAGAAGGTGTTTGGGACACAGTTGTTGCTGGATCATTTTCCTCAAAGAATCAGTCAAAATTTGCAGCTCAAAAGGAAGAAAAGAAGAATAATGTAGTGGCATTCAAGACCATATTAAATGGACTCTCAAGTTTTGTCAAATAAATCATAGGACAATGTACCTCCACCAAGGACCTATGGCTGAAGTTAGAGAAGGCATATCAAGACTCACTCATCAATGAAGGTAAATACTCTCCAAAATATTCTGATTGCAATAATTCTAAATGCAATGATGTTGAATGTTCTCCGGCAAATGAAGAAGAAGATATAGAAGAAGTTTGTGTAGAATCAGCTAACAATTATCTTATATATGAAGAAGAATATTTGTTGAATCTTAAAGATAAAGTTATATATTGGTTAAAAGAAGCAAAAGATGATTCAGATGTTTTTTAGGACCTTGAAAGAATCACTAAGGAATCTCTAGAAAAGCATCAAAGTCATATGATGGAACTAAAACAAATGCTCAATAAAAAAGAAGAAAGTGAAACAATTGAAAAGGTCATATCTAAACAAAGAATTCAATTAGAAACAAAATAAGAAGAGATCAAGAGACTAAAGACTGAAAATAATTAGTCAAATAGATGAAAAGAAGAAGGTATATGAGAGATTAGAAAAAGCCTTGTGGAGCTTAAAGAAACAAGAGAAATCAATGTCAATCTAAGGACCCAACTTGAAGAATCCAAAAGGATAGAGGAACTATTGAAGAATAGAGTAAATGAAAAGGAAGAATCATTGCATAAGTTGGAAGCAGAAGTTGTTGATCTAAGAAGGAAAACAGAGAAGTCAAACACTCATATCAAGTTCATGAACAACTCAACAATCTTGGATGAAATCTTGGATAGTCAAAGATCACCAAATGATAAATCTGGTCTTGGATACAATATTGAAGCAGCACACTCTGAAGCTAGCACTTCTAAGAAGCATGATGTAGGTCCTTAATTCTAAAAGGGTGGAAGCAAAGATGCAAATCAAGCACCTGCACAAATCAAGGAAACTTTCAGAAGATCAAAACAAGGAAGACACCAAGAAGTCAATCCTACACCTCAAAGCAAATTCAGAAGAGAGACACCTTCAAGGTTGACACAAAAGCATAGGTATGAAAATATTTTTTGTGGTCAATGCTTCTCATGTAATGGATATGGTCACAAAGATTTGGATTGCATACATTATGCAAGGAAAGATGTTGGAGATTCAATAACATCGTAATATGTTGGAGATGTAATCTTGTGGGACACAGTGTTGCACATTGCCACACCATGAGATGTTACAGCTGCAGTGGGTTTGGCCACAAATCCTAGGATTGTTGGAATTCAAGAAGACATTCAATGAGGAATGCTTCATACAATATGGAAATAAGAGCATGGAAGAAGGGAAATGTTGAAAGGATGGAATATGAAAGAAAAATTACTCAAAGAACAGGACACTCTCAAAAGTGAATGAGGAAGACTGAAAAACTAGACATGAATGAAGGCATAAAGAATGGTTTCCTTGAGGAAAGATTAATATTTTCTTATGCATACATGAGTTCCTGTGGGAGAAATCACATACATATGCGAGGTGACTTATAGAAAGTTCATGTACATGTGTGAGTTGTCTAAAGAATAGGTCATGTACCTGAGGTAAAGCCATGAAAAAGGGGTGTATGGATGAGTTACAACATGGTTTGATGATTCAACACAACTTATACAAGGTTTGAGATGGTATGTTTCAGGTTTTCATGAATAAAGGTATGCTTGGATGTGTGTTTGATGAATGTATGGTGATAATATATGGTTGAGTTTTGGAGCATATGCTTGAGGCCTATCTTGGATGCATGGTACAAACTCTAATATGTGGATTGAGGCATTTTTTGTTAAGGTACAGTGTTGGTTATGTTAAGTACTTATTAGTAAAGTTATGGCACTTTGTTTATGAGGTATATCATGGATAATTTGATACTAGCTAGAAGTATATCATTGATCTATTGAGGCATATTCTTGGAACATGTCTAGAGGCATTATTGTTGCATTATACTTGTTCTTTTGAGGTAGATATGTTGTAATACATGGTTGGTACATATGTGAGCTCTATTGACATATCTTGAGATGTATTGTGAGAGGAATTTGTTGTTGATATTGGTATATGGTTAGTACATACTTGATGCTACATAAAAGAGAGGTTTTGGCACATGTTTTGATATAAGGATGTATGGTAGTATGATGTATTGTTAGAGGCCTATTTGTTGGATATATTGGTGTATGTATTTGGCATATGGTTGAGTTACATTTTGGGACATATAGTTAATGAGTTGGCACATACATGAAGTGTATGGTGTGGTGATGTTGGTACATCATGATGAGTCATATTTGATGTATGATTGGTACATACTTGGTACATTGTTAGAGACACTTGCTAGTAGTATTTTTGGCACATGGTTTATGGATGATGTGGAATATATGTATGGATATAGTTTTAGAAGCACATCTTGATTGTGGTACATCTTGTTGATATTTGTGAGTAGTCTTGGTTGATGAACATCTTGGTGATATTGGGCATATGGTTGAGAGATGTCTTGGTGATTAACCTTGGTGAATAGATCTGATTTGGTTGATGAGATTGATGTGAAAGGTTGTGTTGTGCATACTTGATGCACTTGTGTTGGTACAGGTTTGGTGAATGGTTTATGTACTGGTTGATGGTACAGGTTTGGTTCATGGTTGATGCACTTGTTGATGGTACATGTACAGTATGATGCATGGTCGGGTCCAAGGATCATCAAAAGAATAGCATGTTATGGTATTCTTGATGCAGTATTGTTAAGCAGTTGATCACTGTTACGGTAGAGCAACAACATCCACAGTAGAAGCATATTATAGTGGTATCATATTGTTCACAGTAATTACACAGCATCTTACAGAGAAGATAGGGGGAGACATACCCACAGGGGGAGAGATACCCATAACGGGAGTTATTCTTTTTCCCATGATTGATTATAGAGGTATGATTCCATGAGGAGAGATGATAGATATGATCATAGAGGGAGCATCGGCAACCATGTCATCAGCATTGCATCCTAGTGATATCATTTGTCAAAGGTGGATAGATTCATCAGATGCATGCAGGGAGAGTTAGATGCTTGGAGAGAGAGCACAGAGGCATTCATACAGGGGGAGCAGCCCCAAGGAGAGGTCACTCGGGAGGAGTATCCCCAAAGAGATATACCCTTTCCCATTGATGTCAAAGGGGGAGAGATAGAAACACTGATGAGGAGAAATGATCACAGGGGGAGCATGAACATTGCCATGTCTAAGTGTTGATATCAATGTTCATATTTCCATCAATGCCAAAGGGGGAGATTGGTGTACTATGTTTTCGTTGATTTCAAAGGGTTGATTTCAAGTGGTGTCATATTGATGTGTTGTCATTGATGTCAAGGTTGATATCGAATGAAGTTGTATCATTTATGCCATGTTATGGTTTATAGGAAGTACCAACTAGATGAACTCCAAAGTGGCCCCCTTATGGTGAAATCCCTCACGGGAAGACGCTTTGCGAAGTCCAAATGGTTAAGTGGTTGATTATTCCTAAGAGTGTGGTTAAGTAACTCAAGTTTGGTTGAGGAATAATGTAATGGAGATCGGTGAATTTATAGGTGAGACTATTCTAGATGCATAGTACATGTCATACCATTTCATGTGATATGTGGTACGTCACGTAGTTCCTCACAGTTGAGGATATATGGCTTAGTGAAGTTGGAGAACCCTCATGAGTTATCTAGAAGCCCCTAGAAGGTCAAAGAAGTCAAATTGTTCTAGAATATTCTAGAAGAAGTTAACTAGTCAAAGTGGTTGCAACTAGGAGTTAATCAATGGTTAAGTTGTTGCAAAAATAAATAAATTAAAAATAAATTAGTTGCAACTAGAAGTGGTGAGATTACTATTTGTGGATAAAGTGGTTGTAAGTGGATAAAGTGGTTAGAAGTGGGTTATCCCAAAAAGAAGGAATTTGGTTAGAAGATAACCCCTAGAGGAAGCTACTTGGAGAGTATAAATAAGAGAGAAAGGGTATCTTATGTGAATGAGTTTTGAGAACATTGAATATCTATTATTTAGTGAAAGGTTCATTGCAGCTACGCATTGATAAATATGAAGTTACGCAAGTCTGAGGTAGCAAAGGAGGATTGACGGTGAAAGTTTTGGAGGTTCAGAAAAACCCTAGTTTTGAAGGTGTACACGAGATGAAGTGGAGGAGGTCACGTACATACACGAGTTGCAGTGGGTGAGGCAGCGTACATACATGAGTCATATAAGAGGAGGCTACGTACTACTGAAAAGGTCATGAAAACCTGAGTAGATTTTGGTGCCAAGTTCCCGAAGTCTGAAGCAATTTCCCAGGTCAGCATTCTACAGGTTCAAATCATCTATAGAAGTTTCGGTATGATTACATGTTTATTTTGATGCTTAGATCTTCTTATGGTATGGTGAATTCTTGAAGCATTCTTGGTATGGTTGTTGTGAGATCTAGATATGGTATATGCATGTTGGTTGGATGAGTAAGCAGTGCTCTTATGTATGGTACAGTTCTGATATGGTTGAGGGATTTTTATGTTGTATGATGATGTATACATGAGGGACATGCATAGGTTTTTGGAGATGCTTCATTGATGACATGGAATAGATGGCAGAGGTTGGATGTAGTGATAGGTTACAGGTGGATGTGACAGAAGCAGCAAAGTTGCAAAGTTGCAGAAAACTAGAAACCCTAGTTTTGTGAGGGTGTACACAGGTTGCCAGAGGACAGGTCACGTACATACATGGAATGAAAGAGAACGGGGAATGTACATATGCCTATTGCATCATATACAGGTTGCGGACTTGTAGAGAAGACTTATAGATTGTTTTATGTCTACAAGATGGGTCTTGTACTTGAGGGTTGGATTCCTCACATCTTAGTTGGTGTTGAGATCTGCAAGTTGGGTTTTGTATTGAGAGTCGGTGCTCTCTTGGATTTGGTTCTCTTTTTAGTTGGTGATGATAAACCACGTAGATTTTGATCTCGTGTAACACATAATACAAAAATATTACACATATATCTGGTGTTATTTTTGTTCATTATGGTGATGGTTTATAGTTCTCTATTATTGATGTATGTTGTTGATATATGAAAGTAGATAATTTTGAATGAATAATAATGTTTGAAGTGGTTGCTAACTAAAGTTTTGAAAGAAGTGTAAAAGAGCCACACACTGATTCATCCCCCCTCTTAGTGTGGTCGGTGTGTCCAACACAAATCACTTTCAATCATAAGCCCCTGGGTCATGTTTTCCCCCAAGCCCCTCCACACCTTTGTTCCTAAAGTTAGATAGGTCATACAACAATTTTTTACCCAGTGTATTAATATCATGCACGGCTCTTGTGAGCAAAAATGAAAGAGGTTAGGTATTGTTCCTACTTCATATTCTTGTCCAACATGAGTGTACATGTGTTTCTAGAATGTGTGAGCACTCCTATTGACATTATCTACATGAGGAGAGCATAATGCTCATCCTCTTTCTCTCCCAAAAATGTGACACTGTCACAACATATGCATGGAAAAACAACAAAAGCAAGCAAGCTTTTTTTCTTTTTAGTGTCATTGGAAAGAAAAAAATTCCCTTGTTGTCTAATTGGTAGGAAAGTTTGTGTAATTGGAAGAAATTTTTCATATTGTGTATTTGGAAGGAAAATCATGTCTTGTTGTATAATTGGAAGGAGATTTTAGTATTTTGGTGTACTTGGAAGGAATTTCTTGTCTTGATGTATAATTGGAAGGCAAGTTTTGGAATGCACTTTTGGTTTGGTGGTGTACTTGGAAGGAATTTCTTGTCTTGTTGTATAATTCGAAGATAATTTTTGGAAGCCCTTTATTGTCTTGTTGTATAGATGGAAACAAAATTTTGGAAAGCACCTTTTGTATTTTGGTGCACTTGGAAGACATTTCTTGTCTTGTTGTATAATTGGAAGGAAACTTTTGTAAGGAACTTTTGGTCTTTTGGTGTACTTGGAAGGAATTTCTTATCTTATTGTATAATTGGAAGAGAACTTTTGGAAGGCACTTTTGGTATTTTAGTGTACTTGGAAGGAATTTCTTGTCTTGTTATATAATTGGAAGGAAATTTTTGGAAGGTACTTTTGGTATTTTGGTGTACTTGGAAGGCATTTATTGCCTTGTTGTATAATTCAAAGGGAACTTTTGGTCTTTTGGTGTACTTGGAAGGAAATTCTTATCTTGTTGTATAATTGGAAGGAAATTTTTAGTAGTTTTGTTCTTTGGGTGTAGTTGGAAGGCATTTCTTGTCTTGTTCTGTAATTAGAAAGAAAATTTTGGAAGGAACTTTGGTCTTTTGGTGCACTTGGAAGGAATTTATTGTGTTGTTGTATAATTGGAAAGTAACTTTTTGAAGGCACTTTTGGTTGTTTGTTGTAAGTGGAAGGAATTTTTTCTCTTTAAACATGGGGAACCGATGTAATCGAGGTACAAATTATTTGAGGAAAGAAAAACACACTAAAAAGGTAATTGAAGAAAGAAAAAGGCAAGGTTAGGAATGACAAAACATAGGATTTCAGCAAAGGCCAATCCAAATTCTAGCACAATAGATGTCATTGTTGTTTCTCCTCCATTAGCACAAGAAAAACACATTATTTTAGTAGAGGCCAATCCAGTTTAGACCTCTGGTGAACCTCCAATGATTATTTCATCGAGACAAGTTTTTTTGAATGAAACAATGATGATGGATTTGCTTGGAGCTGATTATACAATGGATGAAATTAGAGAGGCAATCGATGCACATCCTTCTATTGAAGAAGTTCGTGTGGTGCAACCTCTTGTTGGAAAGTCACACGTTCCAGAAACTAGTCATAGGCATGTCCACTCTCCTCCTAGAATTGATATGCAAGTGATTGAAGGGACAAGAACTACTATGTTTCTAACTCCACAATAGAGAGGTCAAGAGTGCCATAATATGGGTCCATCACCCCTACCTAGACTGAGTAGTGTGTGGTGAAGAAATCCTAAATACATTTAGGTGGATGAAAGTGGTCTCTCATCTCTTAAAGGTAAGTTACCTAACTGAAATATTCGTTATCATTCATAAAAAATTATTAAGAATATTTTGAAGCAAAATCTGATGTATCTAAATGTATTATTTTTGTCTTTGTTAAAATCTGGGGGTTTTACTACTATTAGCATAATTTTAGGTATTAAAATAGTTAAAAGTTCATAAACAAGTCATCATATTGTTAGAAACCTTGTGGATTCTTTTCAAAAAATTAGTAATAAAACTTGTTCTAAAGACTGTAATGCATCTCAATGTGTCTTGTCACAATCAATTGTTAGAAAGATCACAAGAAAACATCATTTTCTCTAGCAAACCTCGCATCTCATGAAATTCAATATCAAAACCCTTCGAAAGTATTCTAATAGACAAGATATCCTCAACATAGGTGGCCAAACATATTTTTGGGCCTTCACTGGTAGGATACCTCATTCTGACATGAAGATAATTGGAGCAGTTAAGGGACTAGTATAGACTTTCTGACATGAGAACATTGAGCCTTCTTCCTGCCAAAAATATTTAGTAAAATTGACAAGGGTTTCTAGGGACTGTGAACCCCACATTAAACACTTTCTTGACATGACACGGACAAAGTTGTATGAGAAATTTAGGAATGTACATAGTTAACTTGACTTGGTCCAAAGATATTTCGAGAAATGCAAGCCTTGGTATGTTCAAATAAACACAAGGCATAACAAATGTTGTTATCGATATGACATTGAGTATGGTTATTATTATGACACATATCTATAAGTTTCATGTATTATATAACACCCTTATGAAATAATTATTAGTTATATTGCCGTCGACGTCATATACAGAATTTTTTCATAGCATCTTGTGTACAATGCTAGAGGTTTGTCCATTATGTCAAAAATATTTCTTAGATGGGACATGCCCCAGGTGCATTGGAATGGAATTACTGAGCAAGTTCATCCATGTGAGCAATGAGTATGAATTGGGGAGGAAGGAGGTTGACTTGCAAAGATTTAAATATGTCACGTATGATATTGAGGGAGAGAATGAAAGACACATATATCTATATGTTTTATGCATTTCATAACACCCTTGTGAAGGAATGCTTAGTTATATTTATGTCGACATCATATAGAGAATTTATTCATAGCATCTTGTATAAAATGCCAGAGGGTCATACATTCTATCAAAAATATTACTTAGATGAGGCATGTCCTAGGTGTGATGGAATGGCATTACTAAGAAAGTGCATCCATGTGAGCGGTGAGTATGAATTAGGGAGGAAGGAGGTTGACTTGAAAATATTTAAACATGTCATGTATGATATTGAGAGAGGGCATGAAAGAAAAAATATGGTGACTTCCTAGGTTGGTAATGAATAATTTAATTTTTTATTTTATTTCAAATTTCACTTTTAAATGTGATGGGGGGAATAATTGTAGCAGTGAATTTGTATATGTGTTCAAGGATAAATTCGTGAGTGCGGACACAGACCAATCTCCCCAGATCCACCTGGATCTGGAACAAACTGTGACAGAATACTACTCTTTCCCTAGTTCTAAAATATTGAATGGACAAGAGAAAAAGGATGATTTACTTACTTTATGAAAGCTCTCCTTATCTCTGTTGATCCTCTCTCTGCTACAATGCTCTTGCATCGTCCAATCACAACAACACAAACCAATCACAGCAAAGACATTAATATATTCAAAACTCTAGACTATACATGTGATCAAGGAATCATGTAATAAGATGATATCATCATTA
>ML776560.1:1440926-1470889 GCA_009831015.1 Picea engelmannii | reverse complement strand
TGCGTACTATCTTCAAAAGTGTGATTTTGAGAAGCTGATAAGTGTAACTTTCTTCATGAAAATGATCTTAATGAAGAGTTAGATCTTCCATCACCATGTCATTATCATGTCATCATCTCGATAACCAAAAATGTGGATAACAATATGAAGGTACAAGTATGTGAATTCATCAAGGAATTCTTCAAAAAGACCCAACAATACGTTCAACATGTCCATGTGGCTTGATGGTAGGATGAAAATTTTAGAATATGCAAAGATACATTTCCCATTGGTAATATCTTATCAGTGGTTGATTTTGATGAGAACTACACCCTTGAACCACAAAATAAGATTCAAAGCCAATATTATCACTTAGAGCGGGTTAGCATAATGGTCCATATGACATACAGGCATGGGCTAGATAGTAATGAAGAAAACAAAGTTATATTGAAGGAGTATCACTTCTACATAAGTGACGATTAGGGCCATGAATTATCTTACATGCATCATTTATTTTAGTTGTTCTACATTCACCTAAAGGTGAAGAACATATAGATGTATAAACATTGAATTTTGTCAAATGATTGTGGGGGAAAGTTCAAAAATTCCCATGTATGTCAATGGTTGTGTATGTTTCACAAAAACCATAAGGTACCAAATATTTGGAACTATTTAGAGATTGGACACTGAAAATGGGAGCATGATGGAGCATGTGCATGCATAAAAATTGTGTTATGTAGGTAAGAAAATAATTTTACAACTATTTCCCTCATTCGAGATGCAAAATCTATTATTGAATGTTGTTCTTCAGTAATGGAAAGGGGAACGAGAAGGTGAGAAGAAAAATCAACCAGAAAAGGACATGTACATAGATATTTTTTTGAGGTGGTTTATGTAGATCTATCACAGCCATATGAATGCAAAATAATCCAAGTAATTTGTGGATTTCATTCAGTTTGAACATTAGACAATGCAATAGTTGAAATATGGATGAGAAAAATCTCTTGCTTATGTGGTCCATGTAGTAGTAATTAATGGGATGATTGTGAATCCATAGATTGGGTTGATAGATGGGATCGTGTATCACTCCCCACTGGTCAACATATAATTATGGAATTATCCTAGTTGGAGGAGGACCAATCAAATATTTCAACAGATTATGACCATGTCTTAGGTCTTGTACAACCAAGTTCGGTGAATATTCTATGAATTTTGAATAAATAGTATGAATGGTGTACGCTTTGTTCATTTAGTTGACTCACATGTTGGCACTCCATTTTTTGCAGGGCACATATACGCAGTGGTCACCCAAAAAGGTAATGAATGGGGCATTGATTATTGGTTGGCATGCTTCTTAGAGGGAAGGAAGACCCTCATGCTCTCAGTAGCAAACTCTGAAGGCATTCAATTTCCAATTAGTTCAATGGTTATTAAAGGAGAATATTTGACATTGGATGAAAGAAAACAAAAGAAAGGTGGTTATGTATTTCAATATTATAGACTAGGTGAAGTTGTATACCAGTTGACAAACTTAGTTGTTAGTACAAACCTCCAACTACAAACAATGACAAGGAAAAACTCATCAAAGGAATGATAATTCCTACCTTACTCTCAGCATCAGAATTTAATGGAGACCATTAGTATTATAAGTGATATTGATGGTATACTTGAATGACCATAGGTATGTAAACAAGTATGTGGTATGTTTGTTATTTTCTGTTCTATTTTGGGATATGTATGTTGTTTGTTTTTCTTTCAATTTTCAATTAATTTATAAATGACTTATAATTGTTCTTAATGAATGATTTTAAATTTGTTTTCCTTTGTGTCACCCAGGTTATCCAAAAATTGATAGGAACATGAAGGCCCATCAATAAGAACAACAGTTTTTTTCAACACCACACAATGATTCTCGAAAATATGATCTTGGAATGGCATTGAGAAATTTATGTAGTTAATTTGTAAATTTATAAGTTATCCTCATTTAACAGATTAAATGAGAATGAGAAAGGGTATTTTCTCTCAATATTCATCCCTTACATGCCTATATTGTGAGAAGAATCCCCACTTCGGGCACTCCAAGAATACTAGGGTTTTGTAATTCCATAAAACCTTATCAAGATCAAGTGAAAATCAAGAAGAGTAGAAAATAATGAAGTATTATCATGTTTTGTTATGCTTAATGGAAATTTTGTTCAATGGTGAATGTAGTCTTATACAAGTATGTCATGTGTGCATTCCACTCATCCTATAAATGTCTAGGTTTGGAGAAAGGGTGGTAGGTACCTCTCAACATCACCCCAATTCCTAGATTGTTAGAAAGTCCATGTGATTCTTCTATTCATGTGCATATTATAAATACAACATCTATTTCAAAACAATTCCTCTCACCAAATCCCTTCTAGAATGGTGTAACAATGCTAGGGTTTCATTAAAACATGTAGAGTAGAGTAATTATGACAACACTCCAACATATTTGTTTGAACAATAATTGAAACATCCACAAGGGAATTCCACTCATCCTATGAATTCCTAGGTTGTGGGAAAGGGCATTAGCTCCTTCTTTCCATCACTCCACTCATCCTACCACCATATTGGTGTATGCACCATTTTATGTGGACCACTTAGTGAAATATTCCCCAAAAAACTTAGACACCTTGTCTCTGTGAATCCCCACTTGATCTCATGTGTTATGAGAATTGTTGATTCTAGTCAATGGGAAATGGCACCTTCACTACCATCACAAAAGTACAACTTGTTCATTCAAACAATAGTTTCATTGGTATTTCATTTTTTTCATGCAATGTAAGTACACCAAGATTCAAAACCATGCCATGAAATATCCACAACAATAAAATATAATACACCAAAGGGTCCCCATTGGCACATTCACTAGCATCACAAAGTGTACTAGGGTTTCCAATCTCTCCACATTGAGCACTCTAGTTATATTATGGTTTCTGAATTCCACAAAACCTTATCAATATTAGGTACTTTTTTACTCCATTAATGGTTCTCCCAATCTCTAGAAAATTTCTTTAAGAACTCTAGCATTGAAGACAATGAGAGAAAATTCAAATGAATAAGAGTAGAAAAGCTTGAAGTATTCTCATGTTTTTCTATGGTTAAAGGAAATCTTCATCTATATTGTTAGTATTATTATACAATTATGTCATGTGTGCATTCCACTCATCTTATACATTCCTAGTTTGTGAGAAAGGGCATTAGCTACCTCTCGCCATCACTCCACTCATCCTACCACCATATTGGTGTATGCACCATTTTATGTGTCACTTACTGAAAGATTCCCAAAAAACATTAGACACCTTGTCTATGTGAATCCCCACTTGATTTCATGTGTTATGAGCATTCTTGATTCATTTCAATATGAGAAATGACACCTTCACTAGCATCACAATAGTCCAACCTACTTGTTTGAACAATAATTTCATTGGGATTTCATTTTGTGCATCCAATGTAATTACACCAAGCTTTGAAACCACGTGTGACCCATAATAACCATGTTAAGCTTCTAGTTGGAATGTGTAGAGTAATTATATCAGGCTACAAACCACACATAAGGTAAGAAAAAAAACACATAATTATTCCACATTATGATTGCCATACATTCCAATACAAGATCGTAGCCAACATCTGCCTTGGCCACACAATAACTCCTTATTATACCCATCACAAGGAATGACATATAGCATTTGCATATAGTTTGGGTGTTGACTATAACCATCACATCCTTTTAAAAGTGTTGACTAACCCTATGCAAATTACAATTCATATTTGCAAGTACAAAAATCTTGATTGAAATTCACACATACATACATACAAATTTTTTGTCTTATTTTTTATTTGTTCTTTTAGATATTTTGGAAACTTTCTTATATTCAATCTTGAAATACCATGTCTTGTTGATCTATCACGCATCCTTTTCATCAATGTTTCATCCTTTTGGCATCCTTATAAGAATTTTAGCATCCACATTAGTGTCTTTTTAGCATCTCATTTTTTGTCATGATTCCATCATACTAGGGTCTTAGGGTCTCCTCGGTATCTTAATAGTTTTTCATAGCATCCTACTTGCATTATTTTGGGATCCTAGGTGTCACATATGTGTCTTAATTATTTTTTATTAGCATCCTCAATTTGAATTTTATTCCCCCGGAAGAAATTCCCAATGTGTCCATCTTCAAACTTGAAATACCATGTCTTCTTGATGTATTATGCATTATTTTCATTAATGTTGCATCCTTTTAGCATCTTCATAAGTATTCTAGCTTTTAGCATCCACATTAGTTTTTTTGTATAATCTCATTTGGGTCCTAAGATTACATTTATTATCTCTTAAATGTCCTTGAGGTCATATTTTGCTTCATCATTCCATATTACTAGGGATTTTATGCCCTCGGACCAAATTGCCAATATGTCCCTAAATGGCTTGAGGAGGGGAATAGAAACCCACCATAAAACTCTAATCAGGATTCAAATGGAAAAACCGTTAGTTATTTTGGACTTAGGGAACCAAATTATAACTAGGGCAACCCCTCCCATCTGATTTCATTGCCCGAAAAATAGTTTGTTCGATAATCTCTAGAACTAGGGTTTTTCTTAGTAAGGGACAATTCAATTTTTGAGCTAGGGTTCAATTTTGAAAAACATTGGCTTAGGTGAATGTGGGTAGAATGGTCACATGGGGATTATAAAACCACACTTGCAAGAGCTTCCAAAAATCAATTATGTTTCTCAGTTTGGATTTTATGCCCTCGGACCAAATTGTCAATATGTCCTTGAATGACTTGAGGAGGCGAGTTGCAACTCGCCATAAAAATATAACTACACCTCAGATGGATGAGCCTTCAGTTTTCTTGGAATTGGGGCACCCAATTATAGCTAGGTGAAACCCTCCCCTATGATACAATTTCCCATAAAAATGTATGTTTGAGGATCTCAAGGACTAGGGTTTATCTTAGTAAGGGACAATGCAATTTCTGAACTAGGGGTTGATTTTGAAAAACATTGTCTCAGGTGATTCTGAGTAGCATGATCACATGGGAATTGGCCAAAAACACTTGCAGTAGATTAAATAACTCAATTATCCTACTTAGTTTGGATTTTATTCCCCTGGACCAAATTTTCAATATGTCCTTGAATTTCTTGAGAAGGCGAGTTGCAACCCACCATAAAAATCTAACTGTGCCTTTGATGGAAAAAAAAAAAGTTAGTTTTTTTGGACTCGGGACACTAGATTATAGCTAAGGGAACCCCCACCCTATGATTACATTTCCAAAAAGACATTTTGTCTGAGGATCTCTGAAACTAGGGTTTTTCTCAGTAAGGGCAATGCAATTTCTGAACTAGGGGTCGATTTTGGAAAAAATAGTCTCGTGTGATTGTGGGTAGTATGGTCATGTGGGCCTTGGTAAAACACACTTTTAGGATCTTATATAAATCAATTATACTTATTGGTTTGGATTTTATTCCCCTATACCAAATTGCCAATATGTCCCTGAATGGCTTGAGCAGGCGAGTTGCAACTCGCCATAAAAATCTAACTGGGCCTCAGATGGATGAATCGTCATTTGTGTTGGACTCTTGACACTATATTATAGTTATGGGAACCCCTCCCATATGATTCCATTTCCCAAAAAATGGTTTGTTTGAGGATATCTGGAACTAGGGTTTTGCTCAACAAGGGACAATGTAATTTTTGAAGTAGGGGTCGATTTTGAAAAGCATTGTGTCGGGAAATTGTGGGTTGCATGGTAATGAGGGCCTTGAATAAAAAAACTTGTGGGAGATTATGGAACTAAATTATTATACTCAGTTTGGATTTTATTCCCCCGGACCAAATTGTCGATATGTCCCTGGACGTCTTGAGGAGGCAAGTCGCAACTCACCATAAAACTATAATCAGGACTCAGATGGATGAAATGTCAGTTGTGTTGGACTCAAGGCACCAAATTACAAATAGGGGAACCCCTCCCCTATTATTCTATTGTTCAAAAAATAGTTCGTTGAAGGATCTCTTAAACTAGAGTTTTGCTCAGTAAGGGACAATGCAATTTCTGAACTAGGGGTCAATTTTGAAAAACATTGTCTCAGGAAACTATCGGTAGTGGGTTCACTTGGGCCTTGGTCAAACACACTTAAAAGAGATTTAAGGGGCTCAGTTTTTATTTTATGCCTCCACACCAAATTGTTAATGTGTCTCTGAATGGATTTATGAGGTGAGTTGCAATTCGTCATAAAACTCTAATCAGGCCACTGATGGAGGAACCATCATTTGTGTTGGACTCTTGACAACAAATTGCAGCTAGGGAAAATCCTCCCATATGATTTTGTTTCCCATAAAATGGTTTGTTTGAGGATGTTTAGAACTAGGGTTCTTTTAGGATTTTGAGGAGTTGTATATTTAAGAAGATCATAGACCTAACTAATTTTAGCTAGGGTCTTTACTTCTCAAATTTGAAAAACTATAACTCATGCAAATATCTAGTTTCTGAAAGAAACTTAGATTTATAAAGTCCTTAAAAACAAGTAGAGAATTATTAATCAATGTTGTTATCCCTAAATTCAAAATTTATATCTTTGTTACTTGATTTATAATATGCATGTACACCCTCAGGGTAAATGATAAAAATAACATCTATAGTTTTGAAGTGGTTCTTCTAGAGCTAATGATGGGCATATAACTAATCATTCATGATTTTGAAGATAGAAAAGACATTGTGAAAGAAGAAGGACAATTATATTATACATAATTGCATTGTTTTGCATTATCTAAAAGGTTTATTGGGTGATATAAGATCGCCATTTTTTGGCATAGACCTCCAATGCTAAAGTATGGAGTTATTAATTGCACAACACTACATTTACAATATCACATAAGGTTGTTGTGTGCAGTACAACTAGACTTCCAAGACCTTCTAGAAGCTTTAGCAACCTCCAATGCTAAATTCTGGAGTTATTCATTGCACAAGACTACATTTACAAGATCACATAAGGTTGTTTTGTGTGGTACAAATAGACTTCCAAGACCTTATCGAAGCTTTATAAACCACCATTGTACACACACACACAAGCAGGTAGTGTTATAAAGGGGTTATTTCCATTATGATGTATTAGATAGAGTTATGATGATTATTATTATTCTTTAATTATGAGTACAATTGCCTATTTTTTTCACATGGTTGTGTCTATGGAATCAAGGAATTATTTACCTCTTTTGCATGATGACCCTTTATTTGTTAATTCAATTCTATGTTCAGTTTCTTATGGATGGATTTGATATTGATTCTCATTATTTATGTTTATGCAAGTCATTTTCTTTTTACCTTTATATAGTTTGTCTATATCATTAAACCATCAAATAGTAAATTTGATGTTTTAACTTTAGTTTTCACATATTCACAACCCAATCAATGCTAATTTCATAGCACTGGTCCCTAAGACAGACAACCCATCCTCCTTTGAAGACTTTCGGCCGATCTCCCTGTGTAATTGTTTGTACAAGATTATCTCAAAGGTAATCAGTAGAAGGCTAAAGGTAATTCTCTCAAAATACATTTCTGGGGAACAGTTTAGCTTTCTCGAAGATAGACAGATTCATGAGGCTATTGGGGTAGCACAAGAAGGTATACACATCATTAAACTATATAAACTAAAAGAAGTCGTGATTAAAATCGATTTATCCAAAGCCTTTGATTGGGTAAATTGTTTATACATCAGAATGCTTCTAATTCACCTGGGCTTCGGACTGGTTTTCGTCAACTGGATAATGTCTTGTTTTAACTCGGTATCCTTCTCCATTCTTTTTAAAGGTTCTTCCACTGCTTTTTTTTCAAGCGGAAAGAGGAATTCGACAAGGATGCCCCCTTTCTCCACTACTCTTCCTCCTTGTAGCTGAAGGCCTTAGCCGCTACTTGGCAGAGGAAAAAGTGGGTGGGCATTTCTCTAGTATTAAAATCTCAAATGGGATGGCCATCACGCACTTACTCTTTGTGGATGATATACTAATATTTTGTGATGGATCGAAGAGGGATGCGGACTTATTATCGGAGGGCCTCTCACTTTTAAAAATTGCAACTGGTATGAGAATTAAAGTACAAAAATACAACATAATTTTCTCTCGGATTGGGGATGAGGTCATACAACATTATTTAGACCTTCTCCCCTTCCAAACAAATAATTTGGAATATGGCCTCAAATACCTTGGCTTCCACTTAAAACCAAATGATTATAGGAAGAATGACTAGACGTGGATTTTGTCAAAGCTAGAAAAAAGACTGCAAGTTTGGAGCAATAAATGGTTATCAAGGGAAGGGAGGTTATTATTAATAAATTTGGTTCTGGAAGCAATCCCCGTATACTGGATTTCTCTCTTTTGGATCCCAAAAGTAATTCTAGAAAAAACAAGAAGAATTTCCTTCTCTTATCTCTGGAGGGGGGAATCAGAAAACCAAGTGTTGCCCTGGGTTCGTTGGGAGAAAATTGTGAAACCTGAGGCCTTGGGAGGATGGGGCTTAAAAAACATTTTTCTTTTTTCAAAAGCTCTGGTGAAAAAATCAATTTGGCGATTAATTTCGACAACAAGCCTATGGACCAAAGTGATTCTTCTAAAGTATGTGGCCCCACTC
Organism: Picea engelmannii; assembly: GCA_009831015.1. Classification (NCBI taxonomy): domain Eukaryota; kingdom Viridiplantae; phylum Streptophyta; class Pinopsida; order Pinales; family Pinaceae; genus Picea; species Picea engelmannii. The sequence continues at coordinate 1,462,262 of ML776560.1, read as the reverse complement.
TCTTTACTAGAATGGATCAGGAGCCCTAGCATCAGAACTCCAAGGATCTCAGTAATGTGGAAGGAGGTACAACGGGCTTTTGATGTGGTTGGTAACAATTTAGCCTGGTAGGTAGGGTCTGGAAACTCACTTAGAATTAGGTGTGACCCCTAGGTAGGCTATATGAGATAACAAATCCTCCCAGATGAACTATTCTCAACTTTATATCTTGGGGGTTTTTTCTACCTATCCCAAGTCGTCGATCCCCTCCACACAACACTATGGAAACAAGGATGGAAAAAGGGAATATCCTTGTGACTCAATGAGCCTCAATCTATTCTTTGGGACCGTTATATCCTTGCTCTTAGGAGGGAAAACATCTGTTTGGTTGAGGGAGAGGATGAACTCATTTGGGATGGCGATCTGGGAGGCACTTATACACCAAAAGTAGGTTACGTTCAACTAAGTATTGAACCAATACAACAAGATGAGAAATGGTGGTGGAGGAAACTGTGGAAGCTGAAATGTCCAACCAAAGGAAAACTCTTGGCTTGGTCAATTCTATAAAACAAAATCGCCACCTGGGATATTCTTTAGAAGAAACAATTCCATGGGCCGAGCTGGTGTTCACTCTACAGAATGCAGGAAGAAACGACAGATCACTTATTCATGTGTTTCTCCTTTACCTCATCACTCTAGTTGGAAGCCTCCAATTTAAACTCTAACATAGGCCAGTGGTAGGGAGCCTCCTTTGAAGAATATTTAAAAGCCTGGCTCAAGCCAAAAAATCCAAAACATTTAAAAGACTTGCCTGTCCTAGCTTCCTGAGGAATCTAGATAGCCAGAAACAACACACTATTTCGGGAAGACCCACAGTCACCCCAGTGGGTGGCTGCAAAATCCTTAAGAATAATCGACCATCTCAATCAAGGCATGAGTTCGGGAAGGGGCTCAAGTCGAGCTCCTCTGGAGGAACAGATCGACAGAGGAAGGCCATGGGCCTATTTTGATGGCGCAGCCTTGGGGGATCAATTACATTGCATGGGGGCGGATGCATTTATCGAACATAGAAACACTTTTTCCAACTCAAAGCTGGGTTGGGGCCTGGTACAAACAACTAAGTTGAAATCCAGGCCTTAAAAATACTACTCCTTTTTGCAGCAAAAAAGGGCATTTCCACTCAACAAGTCTTTGGGGACTCCCTGATTATCATCAATTGGGAAAACCAAGCACAAATTTTCATATGACTAGACTCAGACCTTACCTAACATAAGTTTTGAGAATCATTTCCACTTTTGACTTTATCTCTCTCTCTCATATTTACAGGGAAAGGAACACCTTGGCTAACCGACTATCCAAAGAAGCCACGCAAATAGTTTTTGGAAGATGGCACATCTCAGAACATACGGCAGAAGGTAGGTTTGACTATCACGAGCCCTTTCAGGATGAGCAAATTTAAAGAAATTCAATTGATATCACTTTTTTGGGAACTCTAATCAGGAACACAATTGTATACTTGACAAATATTCTTGATACATTTGGTACCTATGTATAATTGGAAAATATATGGGTGGTTGTCCACTCGCAACTTGGTATAAGATTGGCATATTTTGTAATGTAGGAACACTCAGAAATGTAAGAGACACTAAACAGACAATATATATTTTTGGCTATCTCCAATAGCAAATATATATCTGCAAATGTAATTTTATACCCATTAATAAAATTGCGATTTTTTTTCGTGGACAAAAAAAAGAAGAAAACTTCAGTTTTCTAATATCTAATCATATGGAAAGAGCAATGGAAGTTCGATCATTCAAGCATGTCTATATGATTTAAAAAAAAATCAAAATCCTATTCAATTTCCTCATTATGAGATGGATCTCTGCTAACCCTTGGTCTTATTTCATTTTCAAAAATTCTATGTATTGTAATTGATTTATATTTTGGTCACTGAAGCCTTCCTTGGGCAAATCATGTGTGTGTTATGAATCCTCTAGATTTGTCAAAATTGTTTTCAAGCGATGGATTGAACCCATTCTCAAAACCATGATATGACGTTCAGTAAAAAGTTTTATCTCCCATCTCATCTTTGTTTTAGAATCTTATGGCTTATTTTGAAGATTTCAAAGTTGGATATCATGATTGGTGTTACTTAAATTGTGGCTAGATAATACTAGTAAAGCCACTCTTAGTTTTTTTGTTGTGGTTCTATTTTAAGGTGAGGATCTCATTATATCTCTTATTCAAGATTCAAAGTATTCATTAATTTCATTCTAAAAAATGTAGAGTTCAATTGCATTGTATTGGAAAAACTTGACCTAGACTTGGAATAGTTCAATTTACTTTGTAAGAAAGTTGAAGAGAGTTCATAACCCTTACATTAGTCACAATCATTCTTGAATTTGTAAGTTAATAAAGGGAAAAAATAAATTTATTATGGTGGAAAATTTTCTCCAAATATGATAGAATTTTGTTGGAAACTATAGTTTTGTCTTATTGGTAGCAACTTTGACCATAAACTTTAATTTTAGATATTTCGATCCATTTTAAGAAGAAAAAATCAGTTGATCATGATGAAAATTTACTTAGAAGAAAAAAATTAACTAACCATAAAAATTAAGTTTGTCCACTTATTAACTTGCTCCAGTTCTACTTACTTTTGATGGCATGCCCAAAATTTCAATCACACAATACCAAATTGTTGATCCATGATTTGTTGCTTATGTGAGTTTGGTTCTCTACTCGACGAAGATTGATGGCCAAACGACCATAACTATCTACTTGGATTCAAGTCTAGGTTTTATTCTACTTCAATCCCATCATTCATGCCTTGAATTTTGATTATCATATTGCTACATATTTTCATAGCTAAGGAAATATATTGGATATATGCTTTAAAATAAACAAAATGTTTGGCAAGGTAAAGGCATAAGAATGACAACTGAATGGTTGGGTGTTTTCTTTAGAGTGATAAACAAAATCATAGTTATATTTGATTATCAAAGGCGTCAAATAATTAAATAATGGTTGTTAATATGGCATGAGAAACATTGAAAAATGTAATTGGTGTTGTTTGACATCGAGGAAAGGTAATTGTGTAGAGTAAAGTACTCTTAAACTTTTGAATTTACCTTAGTTTATTACAATGATTTTTTGGAATGGTATATCTACAGGATCTCATGTTAGAGATGGTAGATATTTATTTCATTAATTTTCATTGTCCTAATGGCTAACATAATTTTTAGCATTATCATCATGATCATCTTCATAATAATTCATCAACATCAATTAAATAAACACTGCAATTCATAAAACATGTGTGATGAAATGTGTGTGTGTGTGTGTGTGTATTCAAAATCATCTCAATTGTACATTTTTTACAAAATGGCACATCATGCCCAATATACAAAATGGTAGGAAGTGCCCAAACATGGAAGAATGACATATGGTTCCCTAGATACAAAATGAAACTCATTGATCACTCATTTACCACTGCCACCCTCACAACTATCAAGTTCAAGTGCATCCCAGATATTGATCTTTATTTTCTTACTCAAAGCAAGACCTTGAGTCATTTTTCACCTGGGTGTGGTTCGTGTCTCTGAAGACTAGACAAAGATAAAATGTTCTTATAATTTTTTTCCACATTGAATTAACAGACTTGCAAAATGATACTTTATAATTCAAGCTAAGAAAACTCACCACAAATGATACTGAAAATTAAGAGGGTCTTTCCCTCCTCTGCAACCCTAATCTCTCAGCAATGCCACCCTATAAGAGTTAAAAGAGTCAAAGAATGAAATTTAAATGCATAAAATCAATTCCATTCATGAGACATAAAAAATCATTAGGAAATATTATCACCATGAATAAATGGGGAAATGATAGAGAGTCACTAGTAAGTTGAGCACTCAGTTGTACAAGCTACTCCAAGGCAACATATATTATGGCATGGACTATGTTATTTACATCAAATAATGGATGGGGGGATGCAGAAGAGTGTAGTGGTGAAAATTTTGTGGATGAAATGGTTTATGATACAATAGAGACGACTAGTGGGTAGCATACGGGTCCAGCCACTATAGATGGATGGGATGGAAAAGGTGGTGGGGATGGTTGGTGATAAAACCCCACAATTTGTATGAGTGATGGTAAAACTATTGGGGTGGAAAGTGGTATCCCAAGAGCCAGGGTAGGGTGGCCAAGGACTGCAATTTCCCTATATATAGTGGGGAATGATGGGGGAATGTTGGTGAATGGAATGGTGGTGGTACAAGTGACCTAGTAGTGAATTAACCAACTTGCGTACATATTTATAATATTTTTATTAGTACAAAAATGTGAAATTGAATCAAAACAATATAACACATTTCACATTTAAAAAATATTTAACTCGAAACATGATACCTATGAAGGGGGTCATTTTTCCATCCCAGGTGGACATGGTTCATCACCGTATGACCCCAAATCTATAGAAAAATGAAAACATTATATTTGAGGATTCTAGAGAATAACCAAGGCACTATGGTGAAATTATCAAAGGTAACATCTATATGTGTATGTGGTACACAAAATGAGCAGGATACCTCTTCTACTGCATCAATGGTAGAAACTATCACAGATGCATCTACTGGCGTCAAGTGTCTGTTATCCAACCATAGTATCTCAAAGATCATATAATTAGATACGAAAACAAATATATATATAATGAAGGGAGAACATAGAGATGGTCAAGATATTGACCTCCTCCATGAAACTCTCATGTCTACTAACCTCCATCAGCCCATAAAAATTTTGTTCGCAGCATCGAGCATCTATGAGATTCACATGAACACCTAGTATGTCCATATTCCCTCTCTTAGATACACTCTACTATAGGGATTTAAGGACAAACCCCTCTCCCAATATCACATGTAGGCATGTGGTCTTCACTCATTTAACGTATAAAATAGCACATGCGTTCATGGGATATTAAATAATACCGCTAATTTCACTAGATATTGATAAATACCTCCAAAAATAATTTTTGTTGAACCCCCCTCTTAGTACATATTTCCAATTAAATAAACCCATATTTTTACTAGATACCCATTTTTATACCCCCCAGTACCTATAAACCCTCAATACCCCACATACCCCCCCTCCCCCCCAATACATACAATATATTGACTTTGATTTTCACAATTTAAAAACCCCCTTTATGAATGAATGTGATAAGATATTGGTCAACAAGGTGAAGGCCCCGTGCATGTAGGTAACTCATTCTAAGATAATGCTACAAAATTGTTATGTTGCACTAATCTCTGAGTCAAGGCTGATATAGATACATGTGTTTGGGTGATTCTTTCCATGACAAGAGGATGCTTAGTAGGGGGGTTAGGCCTTTGTTTAGGAGGATGAGGACTAGAACTATGTCACACCTAGCATTTTATTTATCTTGTGCAAACCCATGACCCACCCCTTGGAATTCACCAATGTCAAAGTAGTTGACATGGTGACCCAACATAAACCTTGCCCATAATTTCCTAAGGAAGTATATAGGCACCTCCATATTATATCAAGGAGGTTTGTCAAAAACCATAAACCACCTATCCATCCAATTATCCATAAATGGTTGATAGGTGCACAAGTCCATACAAATTCATCTATTTGTGACTAGTGGATGTAGTCTCATTCTAGGATCAATGAACTTGAATGTCATCAATTCTTGTTTTGTAATGTTTAAGTATCTCACTTGGTTTTTATCTAGGCCAGTCCTGTAATATTAAAACATCGTAGCCCTATAATCATAAATATTACATAATTGGCCTTGGGAAATTGCAATGGATGATACAATGTTATTCAAGGAACTAGATAATGAGAACTATGAGGGTTCTCTAGCACTCTATAAGTATTCAACAAGATATCTAAGACACCTCAACCCTTCCTCAATTTCCATGTTTACATTTTTTGGTTGTGGGTAGGGGTTTGGTGCACCTTCCTATGGTGGTGTTGGGTTTTGGTTTTCTCCGAGTTCCATGTTAATTATGTTTCTGCAATTTAGTAATGCAATTTATATAAATTAGCTTCATTTTTTAAACATTTAAATAGTTTAGGAAATTAAAAAAAAAAAAACATGAAATTGCATGTGAATACATACCTAGAATCAACCGAGACAATGTTAGGAGAGTGTGGAAACCAAGTGAACAAATCCCAAGGCTTAAATTAACTCAATCACTCTTAAAAATACATCATGCTTGATATATTATGGAAATAGATCGGCCACAACCCTTTTAAATCAATTTACATAGAAATGTGCACACATTCCTAGAGCACGTGTGTGTTTCTGTCGAGGAGCCAAGTTGGAATCCTTGGTGGCAAATCAAGGTTTGTTGATCCAGTCACATCATGAACACATGTGTGTTCTTTAGAACATGCATGATTTCCTTCTTGAGCGCATTCCTTCTCACCCCATTACCACTTTTTTGTTCACCATCTTTGTGAAGAAACCCATATATAAATGCATCTTAATTATAGATCTATCATGTATGGAAAGAGATTTAGTCCCTCTAGGTGAAAACGTTTTTTAGATTAAAACAAATTGACGAAAGGTTTGCAACCTTGAAGGATTTGATTCCTCTCAGCCCATGATAGATATATATTTAAGATGTATCTTCATTAAAACAAGTTAATGGTGTTTTTCTTAGTATGAGGGAGATCTGTAATTCCTTCCATGCTCAACATTCACTTGAAATGTGGCATGTGTTTGCATGCACGCGCACGCGCGTGTGCACTGTTGTCACAGGGGTAGACCCAGGGTTCAATGCTTCAACAGTGCACCAAAAAAACCCTAACTACTGACCCTTTCGACAACACCTGTGAAGCAGACAAAGTCTCACCCAAGGTAGAAGCAGGGGGGGTTACAGGATGCATGTGTCTGTAACCGAGATGGGACACAGATCTGTGATAACAACACTTTGCAGAGTATTCTAGCAACACTTAGAAGGTGATATGCATTAGTTTATTAGCTTTAGTAACATCGCAAAACATACCCTAATAGATATCGGCGCAGTAACAACAAAGATTAAGCATTTCAACCACTTAGCACATAGCATTAGGTTAGAACTAGCATTCATTCATATTTAACACAAGTAAAGAACTAAGCATCAACATATCTATCTATCATGCATAATAATCAAAGCACTGAGCATATTCATAACATAAACAATACAACACAAAGCAAACCAAAGACACAAGATATACATGGTTCACCCCAGTGTGGGGCTACATCCACCAACTACTTCATCTTCTTTATTATTATTCAATCTCTTACATTCATTTTCTCTTGTGCACTAAGCCACAGAGATGAGCTTCACACCAGACAAGAGACTTATGCACTGAGCACCAGATCCTCCTTCCAAAACTAGGTCAAGGCATAGAGCCAACTTCTCTAGCAAGCACAGAGCCTTAACACATACACATTCTCGTGCACAAAGCCAATCAAACTACTTGCACTTAGCCACTTCCCACAACTCTTCTACAATACATTCTTACTTATTTATGCTTTTACAATCCCTTACAATAATGCCTACTCATGGGTAAACCCCATGGGCCGACATCCCATAACCCATTACAAAAACCCTAGAGACCCCTTGTTGGGTCCACATAGCCCGCAAAATCGATGAGATCCACGATCTTAGCTACACCCAGGCACTCCATCTTTGACCATCCTGTCAAAGTCCAAAAGTGGTCCAAACCTGACCAAGGTTTCCTCAAAACTTGGTCGAGGGCCAACAAGCTCCCAAAACTCACTTGTGACTCGTCCTGAGTCACTCAGGTCTTAAAAATGTTTCTTTGAAGACCTCGAGCTTGACTCGAGCTGCCTTGACTTGCTGCTTCACCTAAGCCTCATGATCAGCAAGCTCCTGGATCATTTTCTATGTAACAATACCTTCCATGAGTTGTTACACTGTTGCAACAACTTGGTCCAATTGCGAGCCTTGTCCCTCAATTTATTCGAACATCAAGCAGGCTTCATCCTGCACAAGTTGTAGATTTTGTGCAACTTCCATTACCCTGCCTTGGAGGGTAGTGATTTTTTTTTGCATTGCACTCTCTTCCCAAGATCTCTTCATTATTTCAACTGCGGTGAGTAGCTTCATCTGCGTCTGTACTAAGTAGCTCTGGATCTTCTGTGAGGCGTTCATATGTCTCCACACTTCTATCACTCAGTTGTTTTCACTATGAGGAGAGGGATCTGACTCTTACTACTATGTTCTTAGTGGCTTCCTCTCTCTAATCGCACACTTCTTGTGGGGTGATCGACACTTCTTGGGATTCCAACTCTATTATCCTTTCTTGAAGTTGTTGTATGGTCTCAACGAGCTTCACTACTTGAGCCTCGACCGACTCTTGTTCCTCCTGTGCCAAGCCTGGCACAAAGTGACATGATTTACTCATTATTTCTTTGATTGTGGCCCATTCTGTGCGAAACTACTCCTTTTCTCTCTGTAGTTGTGCATTGTCCTCCTGGAGCATCGCCTGAAATTATTCTCTCTCATTTTTATAAGTAGTTAGATTGTCCCATGCTACTCGTAATTGTTCCAAGGCTTCATATTTCTCTTGTTTCAAGGCTTATGTAGCCTTCTCCTTTTCTTCTTGGATTTTCTAAATTTGGGCTTCTGTCACATATGCAAGTCTTCTCAATTGGGTTGGTTCATCCCCCAATTCTACAATCTGTGATGAGGAAGGCACTGTAGGTACTGTGTGGACCAAATGAATAGCTTTTTGTACTTCCTCTAATTCCTTTTTTATCATGACATATAGTTTGTCCTGCTTTGCTCCATATCTCTGCAAGATATCCTTGGAAGCATCCTCCATAGCTCCACGGACCAAACTGATATCGTCCTCCCTGAGTGTGGCCTCTAATTGGGGCTTACTTATGCACGTCTTCTTTCTTACTGAAGGTTTCTTCGGAGAAACCTTCCTCTTCTGCAATTTTATTGTTTCAGTGGGGGGATCTTTTGGTGGTGTAGCTTCACCTCCTTCTTTCTCATCCCCTCCTACTTTTCCATCTGCTTTGTTTCCTCCTCATCCTAGCGAGCCAGATCCATTTTCTTCAGAGGCGTTGTCCTCCTCATCGATCCCTATATCCTGGACTTCTTCCTGCTTCCTCTTCTTCTTTGTCCCATTGGATTGTTCGCCATGCTCAACTCGAGTGACCATGGGGCTTCCTATGGTGTTAGTGTCGGAGAGTTCTGCATTAGCAACGGGTACAAGGAACTCCTCTGGCCATTCCTTAGTGATCTGCTCCATCTCTTCATCTGTTAGCTTATAGTACGATTGTAGCTCTTCCTTGTTCTCATCTCTGCACATAGTGATATCGATGAAATGTGGATCTATGTGGAACTTTTCTATCAAACAATACTGGTGTAGGGTGCGCAATGTCATGCATAAAAATGACTCAATGGAAACCTTCAATTGTTGATAATATGAATGAAACACAGTGTTGGACTGCCACTACTTTGTCATGTCGTTGGTGTACCACAAGATAGAAAACCTACCGGCCAACGGCTCAGATGGTTCGATCTTCAGAAAGGTGGCTCCTTCAGGAATTTTCGAAGCGAAAAATGCAATCAAAATGATCAGCCATCTGAAGTGGAATTCATATCCCAAATCCTAGGCTTCGCAGCAGTCTTTCTCCAGTTCATTAACGAGGTAGCTCACCCAGTTCATCTGCATTCCCTCCACACACTTTCCTGTGAGGTCCACCACAAACCCGGTGACCTGTGTGGGGCGGTTCTTCCTTACAAGCTTGCCAGCTATGAGTTGGCAAGTGCCATCCTGTATAGAGGCTACCTTGTAACCTCTCTTTCCTTTTTCGACTTTGTTGTAAGCCTCCTTGTTCCGTTGTGCCTTCTGAGGCCTTCCTTGGGTAAAACTATTGAGGGTCAGGTCCCTTAATGCTTAAACCTGTAATCTGGTGGATAACTGTCGGATCCACAATAATCCTTCGATCGAGCCACGGGTATCCTCCATGATATCATGATAAGAGGAGTTTAACGCAAGCGTTAACCTCCTGATGGTGGCCAAAATGGGGAATATTCATCACATTCAACACAATGGACTGTGCCAGTCCCTTAATCCATGGCTGAGAGACGAGGTGAGGCTTCTTCCTAGTTTATTTCTTCAAGTATCAGTGAGGTGCTAGCATAGCATAGTTCTTTCTATCTCCTAGGTTGAATTCGGTGTTCTTTAGCAGCGAGATTTGTCCTAACTAGCTCCCTACTACGTGTATTCCTTTTGGAATGTACGCGGTAAATAGAGGGTACTGATAATCTCATGGAATGTTGTCATGGTTAACTATGCCAGCCAAAGGTGGAATGTACTCAGGTAGGATTGACGGGATTTTCTTCGCATTAGCCAGATCGTCCCGATGCTTACTTCATTGCTCGGTTGCAAGGTTAACATGGCCAGAACGATGTCCAACCGAAGGGGAATCCTGCAGTCCCCAGGTTGACGATTCTTGGACACCTTTAGACAATTTTCTATTGGCCATTATATTCTTGAGGACCTCCTCGACAGACTTCTCTAATTCAGTAGGTTCGCCCGACATTCTCACTTTTAAACAGATAGGTTGAGGTAGGTGAACGGACAGGCAAGATAGAAAAATGGATGGTGAGGTCTGATAACATAGCTTGAGACACAATCAATTATGTTCTTGGCTCAGTTAATCATGGGTAGCAAAAAGTGGTCCCGACACAGTGTCCTAAAGGTTAAATAAGTGGGCCCTCGTAATGGATTCTTCTAATGGGCAGGAATTCTTCCATTAGTGCAAACCTGTTCGTTATGACGTGGTCTCATTGTCCCAAAATCGTTCCATCGGCCCATAAATGTGTTTTCTAGTCGTTACGAAGTGTCGTTCTAATGGTCGGGGTGCCTCCAATAGTCATATAGCTTTGCGAGGGTGAATTCCCATTCTGTGTGATCCTTCTTTTCCAGTGAAGTTCAAGTCCTACGAACCTGCCTCTTGCGAGGTTCCAGTCTATGAAGTCTTCCATATGTTCTTTGTAGTTTCTTGTAGATTTTCCAACTTGGTTTTCTTTTTACTAAGCTTCCTTGCCTTCTTTCCTGTGATCTGAGTCTCTCTAGTTGTTTATGGATTCATCTTTCCATTCTTATTCCTATCTTCTCCTAGCATAGTGACTTTGCACTGTTGGTGTGCCCTAAAAGGGGTCAAAGTTAATATCCCTTCTCTTAACACTTCCTGGGTGGATATACTTCTTTCATGAATGGATGGGTCCTTCAAACCGTCTTGTATTTTTTCAACCTTGACAGCTAATTCACTTTCCTTTTGTTTCTTCGACTTATCCTCTTGTTCTTCTATTAGTCGATCTATTTTTCTAGCTATGAAATCCCTTAGTTCTTTATTTTTCTTTTCTGTAGCTTCTTCCTATATTTTTCTTCTGATCTGATCCCTCTCAATCCAAGTCTTTCCTAACAAAAGTGGGAAAGGGGCGTTGTCCTCAACAAACTTAATGACTTCAAATTCCTCTTATGTCGATGTTCTATGGATAATAATAGGTACATTAGTAACTCTTCCGCATAAGGTTATCATCTTACCCTTAAACAAGCCTATCCTTCCCAATGAAGGTACCACAGTAGGCTTTCCCAAAACTTCCCAAGTGTCTTATGTCATAATATTCACTTGTGTTTCTTCATCCAAGACACAGTCTATGTCAAAGTCTTATATTCTTGCACTTATGCGTTTTTTTACTTTCAGTATCTCTGGTAAACTGATATCTTTGTGAACATCCATCGTTTCTTTCAAGTGTAATAACATAATCTAAGTTTTCTCTAATTCTTTCTCTTTATGATTCTCTAACATGCTCTTAGTCTCTTGACTTCCTTCATAGTTTTCCTGTCTCATATTCATTCTTTCAACTTTAGCAATCATCCTTGGACAATCCTCAACCTCATGACCAATAGTCTTACAACAAAGAAAAATAGGACCTGTATCAGGGCATTCCTTAGCAATATGTCTCAGCCTTATGCAGTTATAACACAATGTTAATCCTCTTTTTCTCCATATGTTCCCCAACTTCTCCTGTACTGCACACTAGGATCACAGTGTTGGACATGCAATCTGCAAAAATTCTTTCTAGTTTCCTGCATCCACTTATTAGTCCAAAAAATATTTCTATGCATAGGAATAACATATCTTTCTTCATTTCTATTAGATTTACTTAGATCAACTCTTTCTTCCAACTACGCCCTAGCCTTCAGACTAGGAAAAAATCTATTAAACATACTTAAATTCATGCTTTCGAAACAAAATTTTCACTTATCTTTCTCTTATCAAAGCACAAAGATTTACCTCTTTTCAAATCTTACCTCTTTTATTTAGATTAGATATCTTTCTTAGCACATATATTTTCAAGTCAAGTAGATTATTGTGCACTTTAGCAGCAGATCTATACACAAAGATTCTCTTTTCTTTACTTCAATTCTCAGCAATCACAGTTTCAAGTCCCAACAACGAAACCATTTGTTGGCACAGGGGTGGACCCAGGGTTCAATGCTTCAACGGTGCACCAAAAAAACCCTAACTACCAACCCTTTCGATAACACCTGCGAAGCAGGCGAAGTCTCACCCGAGGTAGAAGTAGGGGGGTTACAGGATACAGGTGTCTGGAACCGAGATGGGACACAATTCTATGATACGACAGCTAGAGGAAGAACAACACATGTGCATGGGAGGAAGACCCAATGTCGATAGGGTTAGGGTTTTGGTAATACATTGTAAATGGTTGAAGATCCCGATATATATAAATAGAGATACATAGGTATCATAGGGAGGTTGATTCACTTTTGTATTAGTTCAGCTTTTGTAATGTTCTATCGTAGCTATGTACAAATTGATACATTATGTAATATGGTTATGGACCAATTTTGTAAGTTGTTGAGCTAAGGGGAGGAGGAATATCTATGGATTAGTTCGCAGGTTGTGGAGCCTGGTGCGATCTAGTTCACCTCATATAGATCTTACCCATCAAAGGGAATTGTAAGTGTGAAGCATTGGAGATGCGGAACTACCATAATCAAAGAGCCAAAAGCCAAATCTTTGTGGATGTATCCCAGGAGAGGGTGAACCATGGTAATATCTGCGTAATGTGATGAATGCATGTATATCTTTATTTTCTTTCAGCAATTAATTGTTATTCTTAATGAATGAGTTAATACATTGTTATGGAATACGATTGTGTTGTTCGGGAAATAAACTATGAAGGGTAGATGCACACTCGTGAGTACTAGTATATTTCAACCATGATTCATAGTAGATGGATCATATTAATAACCCCCTATCTCATACAAAATCCTAGGCTGTAAACACCAGAGTCTTATAGCCACCCATTTGAAGCTATCTTGGGTGAGACTACGCAGTGCACTCTGTGTACTGTGTTGCCTTCTAGTTTACCAGGAGGGTCGATAGTTTTAGAGGATTTGTTGGAAAATCGAAAGACATGAACCCTAGGTCAATAACTCAAACAGTAAAAGAAAGCAGTTAAACCAACAAATGGTTATGTTGTCATGTTAGAAGGAACAAGAAAGGACTGAGTAGATGAGATAGATTGAATGAGAAAAGAATGAGCGAAACAAGAATACCAATGAGCCATTAGAAGGGAATGTTGAGACCTTGGAACCCCACGAAAGCATAAATCGAAGGTTGGTTGAAAACCAAAGAGATAGAGTTTTCCTAGAAAGACAATAGAAACCCTAGAATCACACCTCACAAATATCTAGATAAATACGTGTTTACTGATTTACACGAAGTTTTTTTCTGTGATTTTCCACATCTACTATAGGAGTGGATAATAAGGTTGAAGGATAACCACGCGACGAACCGGATTCGACAGCTAGATTGGACTCGGGTACAGATTGAGTAGTTACAATAGGTGAACAACAAATTCACCCACGCAGTAGACTTTTGTCTTGACAGTATTGTGGTAGGTTTCATCACCGAATTTGTAGTTGACATAGCGAAGTCATACAGCGCAGCAGAGAAATAATTTATATGTGGACATCGAGGAATGTACATTCAATCCTTGTATACTTCTATTAAGATACTCCTATATAACAAAGGTGTAATGAAAATGGAATCAGAAAACTAAACTTCCCTATGTGCATGGGGGAAGGGGGGAAACACTGACAGAGAGAGGATAAATGGAAGGAGGTGGGACAAAGGCAAGAAGGAGGAGGAACCCTTGGACCTGATCATGATGGATGACAACCAGCTCAAGTGGATCTTGGCGTCATCAGGAATGATGTGTGGCGAAGTACCCTACCAATATAATATGAATACCAAGAAGAGAGTTGTAGCCGCGAGGGAAGGCTTGGCGAGTGATGAGGAAGTGGTAGAGGATCTATGGGTTGTGGAGCAGATTGAGGAAATCCTGCATGCAACGTATGAGAGGAAAACGAGAGGTCCAAGAACGGGAGGAGAAGGCATCCATCCTATCCATATTTATGTCAGTGTGGAACCCATAAACCCATGTGTGACTAATACACCAAAGAGAACACCACCGTTTAGACAATCGAAGTTCGGAGGCAGTCTGACAGAAAGAAGTACATCTACACTAGGAGAAACAACTGGAGGAGCCGGTTCAAGAAGCACTAGTCAAGTATCTACACCACGTGAAGGAGAATTAGTTCAGTATTCAAAATGGCAAGACATGATCCCATTATCAGATTACCATAATTTCAAGGAGAAGTAGGAGAATACCCTGAGAAGAATTTGTTCATTTGTGCAAAGATCTGGGAGGCAAAGATCATTGATGAAGATACCAAACTAGTGCAGCTAGCGATTACACTAAGAGACCGTGCACTAGACTGGTGCATGAGTCTAGACACAAACAGTGCCCCTGGGACGACGAGGACACTAGTAGACATTAAGAAGCTACTAATCAATGAGTTCTATAAGTTGAGCTCAGAGGATCAATACATGAACGAGATGATTGAGATAAGACAGAAACTAGGAGAGTCTGTATGGGAGATTGACCAGAGATTCAAGCGACTAAAGGGAAAACTAAAATACCTTATGACCGAGATGCAGCATTGGCACCTGTTTGTCAACTCACTACTCCCACACTTAAAATATCCCTTACGACAATAGAAATTTCAAACGCAGGCAGAGGCTCTACAGGAAGTCTTGTAATTGGAAGAGAACCAATACCAATAGACGGACCCTGCTATCAAGGAATTGAAGGAGGATTTAAAGACTTTAACATTTCAGTTGAACAAGAATAAGAACAAGGACAACCTAGAATTTGTTTGGTGCACTGCATGTAGGAATGAAGGACACCACAAGAACGAATGTTCAACATTCGCACAGTATATGGCAATGGGTATGCCAAATCCGCTACCACAGAGACAATTATGGTGTGAAATATGCAAGAAACTGGGTCACGACCCTTATCACTACACGATGATGCAAAAATACCAAACAGTTCCAAAAAAATCATATTGCACCTTTTGTAAGCTAGTAGGCCACAAAGACAAAGATTGCAAAACTATGGAGCTAATGCGGGAAAGAACATTAGATCCATACAGGGTACAGGCCAAAATGATGACTGTGCAAGCAGCGCCACAGTTCAATCAAACCTCAACTCCATACAATATTGCGTAGCAGTAGTACAATACTGCACAACAACCATACAATAACGTGCAGTCACAGTACAAGCCGACACAACCCTAGTACAATATCGCAAAGTATAATCAGGAACCATAGTATAATGTGTCGAGAGGTGACCGAGTAGGCTACCGAGGAGGGGGACGAGACAGAGGAGGTTTCAGATGCAATAGAGGACCAGTCACGTGTCACAATTTTCAGCAACTGGGACATTATGCATGGGAATGTCCACTTCCACTAGCAACTTGTATGTATTGTCACGCATTGGACCACGAGACAGAGGAATGTCCAACACTATTAGTAAAGATTCAAGAAAAGAGGAACCAGAACAATCAGAATGTCTAGTGGATTTCATTTGAAGCTAGGGATGAAGGCAGAAACATCAATATAGTCACTTGTGGAGGAACGAAAATAGGAAGTGATGCAGTTCGACCGGACCCAGCAAAAAACCAATGGGTAAAGAAGAACATTGAACCAATAAAGCAGTTTGACACGCCAAAATAAAAGGAGACTTTTAAGGAAGCCAGAAAAGAATTTCAAAAGGAAGACATAGCGTCGACTTCAACTGTAAAACCATTCAAGGAAGCCCTAGAATATGATATTCCTACATCATTGGATCATACCAACAGAATGCATCCCAAGGGACAAGTAAGTACAATCAAAGGTTTTTTTTCAATCATGCATGAAAGTATCAAGTGATCCTTCATCTGTGAAAATATTGCAAAACATATTAGATAAATGTAGCAGCGAGACGGAAGAAAATCTAGAACCAAAAACCATCAATCACCTACACACCCAAAGAAGAAAAAGTAGGGAATTTAGACTAAATGATAATATTGGAGATTTCAATATGGGAGACATTATACTATACCTAGGATCTGAAGTGAATGTGCTACCCAAGAAGACCTGGAAATGTATGGGAGAGCCAACACTAGGATACTCAAATGTCCAATTAGAACTAGAAAACTAGCATAGAGTCCTACCAATAGGTAGACTGGAAGGAGTGACAGTAGATCTTGATGGAGTGTGCACTAAAGCAGACTTTGAAGTCATTGAAATAGTGGACGGCACGACACCTTACCCGACACTGCTTGTTCAGGAATGGGCGTTTGACAACCAGACCATAATCAATTTGAAAACTAGGAAAATGACATTTGAATCCAGAGAATACAGGGTCATAGCACCACTAGATCCATCGGAAGGGGAGAGGTTCGTAGAACCCACTTTCCTGGACTTAGAGGAGATCGTCCAGTTGAAAAAAACAACTGCGCATGATGAGGATTACGTAAACCCAACTGCAGACAGGGTACTCAGTTGGTGGAGCATTACTTCATGTGCAACAGACTCAGAAACCGGGTTAGAAAACTGGTAGTAGAGACTACACGAAGTATCCACACGAAGATGTGAAAGAATAGACCACACAATAAGATGGGTAGGCACAAAAATCATAGAATCGCCCATTTTCCATGGACTAAAGGATTTAGAAACATTCTTGACACAATACAAAGACGAAGTATTAGAAAACTAGCGACTGTTAGTACTTGACTTAGCACTTAAGGCCACACCCACAAGATGGTGGGGTGCACATAAAGATACCATTACAGACTGGTATCAATGTAAGCGACTACTGCACATAAGGTTTGGCGCAGAACAGGAATACAACAAACAACAGAAATACCAAGGACAAGAGGCACCAGTGGAACACTTGGCGAAGTGCAAAACGTTGTGGAAAATGACACCACCAGAGGAATGACCTCATCACTTCATCCATACTTTAGAGGGCATAATAGTGAACTGGTATACAGACTATGAATTGCACAAAGGAACTACAACATGGAGGACATTGCAACAGAACCTCACAATCACTTTCTCATTCGAGCATGAGAACCCCAACATAGATGTAGCTCTCAAATGAATCAGAGGAGTAATATTCATCAAAGAACCGGAAATAGAATTTATCATAGAAGAGAAACAACAGAATAAATAAATAGTGAAGGAACTATTGCCATGTTATCATGTACAGGAGGAAGAATCAGAGGAAGATGACCCACACAAAATTCAGATCAAAGAAGTAGAAGGTGAAAGATATGTGGAAGGACCACCCATAGAATCAGAAGTCGTTGCCGCACCAATCAAGGTAAAGAAAGTTAACATTGGGACAGTTAAGCAACCCAAATGGCCAGCATTGGAGACTAATGGGATGAGAAAACAGTGGAAATCATCACATAATTGTTGTGCAAATACAACGACCTTTTTCCCACAACATTTACAGAGATGAAGGGTATAGCCGGAGAACTGGGAGATATGAAGATACCACTCAGACCTAAAGCAAGACCTATTAGATAGTGACCCTACAGACTGAACCCCATATATAAAAAAAAAGTTAAAGATGAGATCAACAGGATGCTTGAAGCCAGCATCATCGAACCGATTGAGGAATCAGAATGGATAATCCCGATGGTAGTATAGGACAAAAAACAAGGAAGAGGGATCAAGATATGCGTCGACTTGAGGAAGTTCAACGATGCATGTCTACAAGACCCATTCCCTACATCGTTCACAGATGAAGTGTTAGAGAATGTGGGGGGACACGAAGCTTACTCATTCACTGATGGATTCTCAGGCTACCATCAGATTAAGATAGCACAAGAGGATAGACACAAGACCACATTTGCAATGGAATGGGGATCTTATCAGTACATAGTCATGTCATTTGGACTGAAGAATGCACCCGTAATATTCTCTAGAGTGGTCATCGCATCATTTAAGGAATTCATCAATCAATTTCTTGAAGTATACCTGGATGACTGAATAGTTTATAGTCTGTTGAAAAACCATGTGGAAGTTCTACGACTGATGTTAGAGAGATGTAGACAGTGCCAAATATCACTGAACATCAAGAAATGCATATTTGGAACACCGTTTGGGATACTATTGGGCCATATAGTATGAAAACAAGGCTTGTTAGTGGATTCATCCAAGATCGTCGTTATTGTTAACTTACCTGCACCAAAAATAGTATGTCATCTAAAAGCAACATTAGGGAACAGAGGATACTATAGGAAATTCATTAAAGGGTATGCGCAGATCACAGCCCCAATGGAAAAATTGTTAAGGAAGGATACAAAGTATCAATGGAACGACGAGTGTCAACACAGTCTGATACGTTGAAGGAAAAGATGGTTACCACACCAATATTAGTATTTCCAGACTGGGAAAAGACATTCCATGTTCATGTAGATGTATCAGCGATAGCACTGGGAGATATATTAGCACAGCCAGGAGTAGGAGACTTGGATCATCTGATAGCGTTCTGAAGCAAAAGGTTATCAGACTTGGAACATAATTATAACACAACGGAAAAAGAAGGCCTAGCTATGGCCTATGAACTATAGAATTTTAGACATTACCTATTGGGAAAACACTTTAAGATGTCTACAGATCACTCAGCCCTGAAATACCTAGTCAATAAGCCAGTTTTGGGGGGCATACTCTGTCGATGGTTACTGCTATTTCAATAATTTGATTTTGAAGTAATAGTTAAACTAGGGAAACTGAATGCAAGACCTGACCACCTATCCAGGGTCACAAATGGAGAAGAACCTACGAATTTAGAAGACAACTTTTTGGATGCACAGTTATTCTCAGTACAGATTGTTGATGACTACTTCACAGAGATCATCCAGTACTTGAGCATAGGTACTGCGCCACAAGAATATACCACTAAGCAGAAGAAGAAACTAGCAGTTCGCACAGCCGACTATCAATTGATCACAAGACACCTATACAAGATGGGCACATATATCATCTTGTGAATGTATGTATTAGAGAACAAATGACCAAGAATTTTAGCAGAATCCCACGAGGGAATCGCAGGAGGGAATTATGGAGGAAAATCTACCATGTAGAAGGTACTACGTGTCGGACTATGGTGTCCAACGATTCACAGGGACTCAAAAGAGTACTATCAGAGATGTGATGTCTGTCAAAGGGTAGGCAAACCCAACATAAGGGACAAGATGCCACTACGACAACAAGTAACATTACAGGTATTTGATAAATGGGTTATCGACTTTGTGGGACCAATTAACCCACCAGCCAAAAGAACACGGGAAAGATACATTATCACCGCAATGGAATACCTAACAAGATGGGTGGAAGCTGCGCCAGTAAAAGATTATAGTTCAGAGACAATTGCACACTTCTTGTTTGAAAAAGTCATCACTAGATTTGGGTGCCCAAGAGTTTTGATGAGAGACCAAGGTACACACTTCATAAACAGCACCATCCGTGCGCTGACTAAAGAGCTTGAAGTTCATCACCAGAAGAGCACACCGTACCACCCACAGACAAATGGCATAGTAGAATCCTTCAACAAAATTCTGGAGAATGCACTGACAAAGATTTGTAACGTCAATAGAGATGACTGGGACCTCAAAGTACCAGCAGTATTATGGGCGTATAGTACCACATGAAAAAAGTTGGCAGGGCACACACCATTCAAGCTCATCTATGGCCAAGAAGTAGTAGTGCCATTAGAATTTTTAGTACCTAGCTTACGCGTAGAAGCTATCACACAGATGACAGAATGAGGTGCAGTACAGGAAAGACTGAATCAGTTATTGTCAATGGAGGAAGATCGAATCCTGGCAGGATTCCATCAACAAGTGCAGACAGAAAGAGACAAATCTTGGCATGATCAACACATCAAGAATAAAATGTTTAAGGAAGGAGATATAGTATTTCTCTACGATAGCAAGTCGTTTCAACACCTGGGGAAGCTCAGAATGCATTGGTTAGGACCATACGAGGTAAAATTTGTCACAGACGGAGGAGATGTACAGTTAAGAGATTTAGAAGGAGAAGACCTTAGAGGAATGATCAACGGGAGTTGACTGAAGTTGTACAAGGACAGTCGACCACCCACCACGCAATAAAAAAAAAAAAGAGGCAACAAGACTGAAAAGCACACAGCACGCTAGAGATAGAAAGACCACATGACATTCGAAACACAAATTCGGCAAAGGCACAAACAATGGTTACATACAGAGGGAAAATAAGTGGGAAATGGAAACACTAGTACATTTGGGTCAAATTTTGACGGCGCATTCGACGCAATTGCCACTTTATATTGTCAAGAGAACGAAAAACAACAGACCCCCTCAAACGTTGTTTCACATGACATCTTTTTTCCGATGACATATATTTCGTCGTTATTGCGACGTCTTGAACATGGCAAGAGAGACATCTGAAACATGGCAATAGAGACATCTAGAACGTGGCAAGACCGATGTCTTGAACATGGCAAGAGAGATGTCTTAAACGTGGCAAGAGGGATGCCTTGAACGTCGCAAGACCAACGTCTTGAAGGTGGCAAGAGAGACGTCTAGAATGTGGAAAGAGAGACGTCAGGAATGTGGCAAGAGAGTCGTCTTAGACGTGGAAATAGAGACATATTGAACATGGCAAGACCGACGTCTTGAAGGTGGCAAGAGAGACGTCTAGAACATGGGAAGAGCGTTGTTAAGAGGTATCATCTCCGACGTGGTTGCTATGGGAGAGACACTCCAAAATGTCGCAATAGCGACCTTCTTGTAGGTATTTAAAAAAAAATACAATATCAGTACTAAGAGGGACAGGTACATTAACCTTTGCTAAGATACTAGCCATATCAATATTTAAATCTA